>PVKS010000098.1:0-279399 GCA_004027875.1 Aplodontia rufa
AGCTATGTACTAGGATTTTTTTTTTTTTGGATTGTTTTTACCCTTGTTTGCTTTTATCTTAGAGAAGTAGATCTAAGTTATAAAGGTTTCTAAGTACAAATAAGTGAGTAGATTACTCTTTCATGTAGAAGTTGCCTTTAGTCCTTCAATATTTTCTTTTCTATTCCTTCATATATCATTTAGTCAATGGGCATTTAAGTCTAGTTTGGTTTTATTTTGATACTGGGGATTGAATCCAGAGTGGTCTGCAACTGAGCTACTTCCTAGCCCTTTTATCTTATCTTGAGACAGTGTCTCACTAAGTTGCCCAGACTGGTGTTGCACTTGAGTCTTGCTACTTCAGCCTCCTGAGTAGCTAGGATTACAGGCGCGTACAACCATGTGTGGCTATTTTAAATCTCTTGGATGTGGTCCTGGTGGGAAGATTTATTGTGTATACCTTGCTCTCAAGGAACTTAGTCCTATTTCTGACAGTGTGTTTTCACCTTTCTACTGTCAAATATTTCTGGACACATGGAAATCTAGTGGACTTGACTCTTGTATTTGCTTCTTTTTAGTTAAGTAACCATACATTATCTTTCACTTGTTTTAAACAAGAGTTCCTTGTCATTAGCAGTTAAGATATAATAGTTTACGTTGGTGGAATTGAAAGTAAATCTTTTATTTTTATTTTTAAATTTATTTTATTAGTATATTATAGTTTTACATAATGATGGGATTAGTTGTTGGGTATTCTTAGATATACACAATTCAGCAATACAATTTTTACACTATCCCTACACCTCCCCTCCTGTTCCCTTATTCCTTGCGGGTCCTGTATTTTTCTTTAAAAAAATCCAAGTACAGTGACATAATTCTTATACCTATGAAGAATATTTTTTTAATTGAGAAATTTATTTTTTGAACAATCATACAAGTTTTGAACAAAATAATATAAAATGTATATAGATTCTGAAGATTAGATTTACCCCCAAGAGTGCCCCCCCAATTACCCACCCTTATTCCTCCCTTCCCTCAACATCTCTAAAAATGTATTAGGTTGTGTAACATTATGCCTTATCTGGATTTAACACATGATAATAGACCACCTTTCTCAATGGCCAGGGTCTAGTTCCAGCCTCCATAGATGAGTGAAGACATTCGACCCTTGGTTCTCAGGGTTATGCTGATTTCACTCAGCATAATTTCTTCCATAGCCATCCATTTACCTTCAGAGGCTACAGTATCATTGTTTCTAATTGCTGTGTAAAATGAAGAATATTTCTTATATGTATGACTATAGTTTATACAGTGACATACTTTAAAAGCTCTAATATACCTTGCTTTATCTCAGTTCCAACATTTCCCCTTCTTCTCCCTTCCTGTTATTCCTTGTTATCAAAATACACTCCTGGGGATAATTGCAATATCCAGAATATATACATATTTTATACACATTTTATATTATTTTGTTAAAATCTTGTAAGGTTGCTCAAAATAAAAAATTTTAAAAAAAATTTACATTTTTCTAAAGGCATGCAGTATAGCTTGTTTAAGTATCTCATGCAGTATCTTGCAACTGTATCTCATAAATATTAACATTGCATCTTTGTTCTGTGAATCTGTTACACGAGTTTGTCTGCCTTTCCCACAAACCCTGGCTTTTGCTCCATCCTCCACAAATGAGGGGAAAACATTTGGCCCTTAACTCTGGGTTTGGCTAACTTTGCTCAGCATGATTTCTTCATTGCCATCCATTTACTTTCAATGGATGCAATATCATTGTTTCTAATAGCTGAGTAGAACTCCATTGTGTGTGTACACACACACACACACACACATGTATATATATCAGAGCTTTGGGATCCATTCATCTAGTGAGGGGCATCTGGGTTGGTTCCATAATTTAGCTATTGTAAATTGAGCTGCTATGGACAAGGATTTTGCTATGTCCATGTAATGTGCTGATTCTGACTCCTCTGGGAAAATACCCAGAAGAGGGATAACTGGATCAAGTGGTGGATCCAACCCTGATTTTTTGAGGAATCTCCACACTGTTTTCCAGGGCAGCTGTACCAGTCTGCAATTCCACCAACAGTGTAGGAGATAGTTCCTATCTCCCTACAACCCCTCCAGCATTTCTTACTGTTTGTATTCTTCATCTTTGCCAGTCTGAGCAGAGTAAGGTGAAATTTTAATGTAATTTTGATTTGCATTTCTCTGGTTACTAGTGATTTAGAACACTTTCTCATGTATTCATTGGCTTGCTCAATGCCCTCTGTTGAGAAGTTTCTGTTTAGCTCTGGCCCATTTCTTGATTGGATTGTTTGTTTTTTTGAGTTCTTTGTAAATTTTGGATATTAGTCCCCTGTCAGAGGAATCACAGGCCATGATTCTCTCCCCTTCTATAGGTTGTCTCTTGACTGTTTTGAATATTTCTTTGGCTGTACAGAAACAGAAAATCTTTTTTAATGCACTCAAAAAGTCTTAGTTTTTTTCTAAATGTGAGTGATACGGTTAGCCATATCTGTTGAAGACTAAATATGCCAGCAATTGAAGACCAACTTGAGTTGAAATGTAGTTTGCTTTATCTAAGGCTCTGGTTTTTCTTTTAAATGAAATTCTTTTTTGGGCGAGGAGTGGAGTGGGCAGGACTGTAAATTAACCTATATCCCTGACCCTTTTGGTTGTTTATATTTAGACAGGAGACAGGGTCTTGCCAAGTTGTCAGGGGCCTACCTAAGTTGCTGTGGATGGCCTTGAACTTGCAATTCTCCTGTTTGAGCTTCCCACATTGCTGGGATTATAGGTATACATACCACTGCATCCAGCTTAAAATTCTTATCACATTTATCTTAGAGTTTGATTAAAATAATTCTCATGACAATATAAATGTAATCATATTCTTTAGGTCCTGATATTCTATTTCTGATAAGAAAAAATTATTTTTTAATAAATGAATGAGCATTAAGTTCCTGCGTTAATGATATTAATTGATATGGTGTCTTTCACCATGTGGTATCAAGAAAGTTGTTCTCTCTGAAATATACTTTCACAGTAATTTCCAGCACATGTGTGCATGCGCAATATCCCCTTCTCTCTCCCTCTCTTTCTCTTGCGTGTACGTGTGAGCGCAAGCGTGCGCGCGCTCTCTCTCTCTCTCTATATATATATATGTATAAAATATAGTCATATACTAGCTACATAATGATGTTTCTGTCAGTGAGGTACTACACATTTGACAGGTCCTGCAAAATTGTAATGGAGCTAAAAAAAAAATCCTATGGCCTGGTATTTTTACATTACCCTTTCTGTGTTTATATATGTTTAGATATGCAAATACTTAATATTGTGTTACCGTTACCTATAGTATTCAATATAGTAGTAACATGCTGTGCAGATTTGTAGTCTAGGAGTAATAGGCTATAAAAGTACTCACGTGTAGTGTATACCATCTAGGTTGTTTCAGTACAGTAATATGCTACATGATAATTTTTCAGTCCACAACTACTAACCACATTTACACTGGTAACCCTAAAAGATTATAATGGAGCTGAAAAATTCCAATGGCCTAGTGATAGTATAGATAGTCCTGTTGTAGCACAAGGCAATACTCATATTTGTGGTGATGGTAGTATAAACAAACCTATTGTACCGTCAGTCATATGAAAGAAATAGCACGTACAATTACATACATTACATAGTGCTTTACTGACATTAATACTGAAGCATTACGTTACTGGTTTATGGATGTAGTATGTTATACGTTTGTTATTGTTTTAGAATGTACTCATTTATCAAGATTAAGTTTACTGTAAAACATGTCATTTGTTACTTCAGCAGCAGCCTCGTACATCTGATATTTACCAAGTCTCTTCATATATTATAAGGTCACATCCAGTGATTGACCTGTAACCTTCTACTTTTTTTTGTAAATCCACTCTGGTATTGGCACAATGAAATCACTAGGTACATTTGTTAGATCATGTTTCCATCATTACAGTATAACTGACTATTTAATATAACAAAATTACCCTGTTTCCTTATACTGAAATAAAATATAAAGATTTAGTTACATATAATACCAAAACTAGCTTGAAGGATTTAGGGAAAGGGATCATAATGTCCTTGTTAAAGTTCTTGGATCCCAAAGATGACATTTTGATATTTTAAAGTTTTCGTTTCATTATGCATTACTTGAGACAGGACAGTTTTTTGCGAGTCCACAGTTACAAGTTTAGAACTTTGTTCATAATAAAATGCTTCATTTTCATTGAGCTCTAAGTTTTTGTATAGCAATCTCTGTTAAGGGGTTAGAGCAGTGGCTCAGCAGTTGCGGAGCTTGCTTTGCATGTGCGAATGTGTGGGTTCAAACCCCAGTACCAGGTACACAATGAAGTGTCTGAGCAACGAAAAGTCCATGAAAAACTGAATAGAATTGATTCTGTCTTTCTCTCTCACTGTCCCTCTCTCTTTAAAAAAAAAAAAAAAAAAAAACTCTGTTAAAAAGAATTACAGGGGCTAGAGCGGTGGTTCGGTGGTTACGGCACTTGCCCAACATGCACAAGTACACGGGTTCAAACCCCAGCACCCATGTACACAACTAAGTGTCAGAGCAACGAAAGTTGTGTGAAAAACTCAATAAAGTTGATTCTCTCTGTTTCTCTTTTTCTCTCTCAGTGTCCTTCTTTCTTAAAAAAAAAATTATAGTTCTTTCCCCATGTTTATATAAACTTTGTGAGGTTCATATACCTTATTGAGTTTGATCTCCTTGACTGGAAAATAGATTAGCTAGATGAATATTTAACTTATAGATTGTAATAGTAAGGCACAGAGAATTAAATGTACATTGACATTGCAGAGCCAGCATTAAATATGATACCTAATGTGGGAATTGCCTGTATTGACTGATGTTGAAAGTAATGGATCTGTAACATTTACTAGATGTGTTTAAAGAAAAGAAATTATCCAAGAGATAAATAAGGAATAGTTGAAGGAGGGGGCAACATAGAAGGTTCTTTCATTATATGAGTTGAAGAGTGATAATAAAATACACCTCACCTTCCTGTTTTCAAGTTATGCATTCAGAAATTCAGCCAAATCATCTATCAAAAATATTCAGAAAAAAAGTTGGATCTATTCTATAGATTTTTTCCTCATTGTACTCTATATAGTACAGTAACAGTTTATTTGCATTGTGTTAGGTAATACCACTGATCTAGAAATGATTTAAAGTATACATAAAGATATGCATATGCCAGTACTATGCTATCTTATGTAGGAAACTTGAGCATCTGGGGATTTTGGTATCCACTAGAAGTCCTAACCAATCTTCCAAAGAATAATTGTAGCTGTCTTTATAATTCATTCAGCACTATGCTTAAGTGCCTTATGTGTGTTATCCCATTTGACTCTACAGTTCTATCAGATAGGTACTATTTTTGCTTTCAATGAGAAAAATGGAGGTTTAGAGACGTCCGAGTCAAAATATCCCAGGATCACATAAATAGGAATTCTGACCATCTAACTTCATGGACGTGCCATGCTGCTTCTCTATATAGAAATACAAGAAATGGGTGATTGAGTTAGCTTCCTCAAAGCCTAGATGGGTAAATGTACATAGTCTTCTTTTATATGAGGGAAGTACGTTCCACATTCCAAGGGGAGCCTTGGAACATATTCTCAAACCATTCCTGAAACCATAGATAGTATCGAACCCTGTATATTATGGGAGTTGTCCTAAAAGCACTGATGTGTTGTTTCGTAGTACCTAAAATTATCTGTCCTTCCACATTTTGTGCAATGGTACCTCCTTCACATCACTATTTACCGTGGGGCTGTTACTATGTAAAATAAGATTATCCAAACACATGAATACCAGTATCCCAATACTTTTATAATTGACATGATATCCAGGACAGCTAACGAGAGGGATTTTGAGATTGGGCAAGTAGCATGTATAGTGTGGTATGTGCTGAAAAAGTAAACATTCACATCCCTGGAAGGTTGGAGTACTGCTTGAGATTTCATCACACTACTCGGAAGGTCACACACAATTGAAAAATTTGTGAATTATTTCTGGGATTTTTCATGTAATATTTTCAGTCTCCAGTTGATATCGAATAACTAAAACTCTGAAGCAAAACCCACAGGTAGGGGTGGGACTGTACTTTAGCAGTTCCAAATTCTGTAGGTTGAAAGTGTTTAATAAACTAAATACTTTTGAATACTGACAGTTGTTAAATGGTAAGATTGTATGGTGTGTTTCAAATATTCTTATCAGGATATTTTAATTTATATTACTCTAGATGAAGGGGTAATAAGGTTAAATGATTTTCCCACTTTAGGGTGCTAAAGGTAGGCTTTACACAGGTATTTCTACTAATTTCCAGTTGAATGCTTGATTCCATTTATCTATTTATGTATTTACTCAGTTTAGTGATATATAAGATAGATTTTTTTGTTACTCAGGATTGAACTCAGGCTCTCTACTACTATTTATTTATTTATTTGAGTCAGACCTCAAACTAGCAGCCCTCCTTCCTGAACCATCAGGAGTTGCTGGGATTACAGGTGTGCACCACTGAACCCAGGAGATGGTGGTTTTTAAACACTATGCTTCTTAATCTCTCCAGGGTTTATGCTTACCATGTAGAATTTGACTTGATCATGTTTAAAAGAAGGAAAGATCAAACTTATTTAGGAGATCAATTTGCTACCACAGGTTTGCAGCAAGCATGGTTTTAAAAATCAGTGGTTTTTTTTTTTTGTTTTGTTTTGTTTTGTTTTGTTTTTTTCCAGTTTATTTTTTTGATGAGGCTACACAAAAGATGAGTCAGGTCGTTTGTCATCCTTTTCCAGCATGAAAAATTTGAAGTAATTATGAAGAAAAATTGAATTTCCTACATGAAAATCTTTATTTCTCTTTTAATATCAGTAAAATTTGACAAAATTTGTTTCACACAATTTGTAGCATTGACAGTGCTTTTATTGCTGTTAGTTTTGTTTACAATTTTAGAATACATAGTAGAATAAAATGTGCTCATTTATACCTAACATTAGATACTCAGGGATGCTTAGAGTGACTGAACAGGTTATATAGTAATCCCTAGTGTTTTTTGTTTTTTGTTTTTTCTCACAGATGTGATTCTTTTGAAAATACCCTGATAAACTGGCTTTGTAACATGTATCATTAAAAAGAATAGAAAAGGGGGCTGGAGCAGTGGCTCATTGCTTCCAGGGCTTGCCTGGCATGCGCAAAGACACACGTTCAAACCTCAGCACCATATACACAATGAAGTGTTGGAACAACAAAAGCCACATGAAAAACTAAATAAAATTGGTTCTTTCTCTCTTAAAAAAAAAAAAAAAAGAGGGGCTGGAGCAGTGGCTCGGTGGTGACCCCGCTTGCCCGACATACACTAGTGCACAGGTTCAAGCTCCAGCACCCACATACACAACTGAGTGTTAGAGCAATGAAATTGATGTGTAAAACTCAATAAAAATTGATTTTCTGTGTCTCTTTCTCTCTCTCTTTCTCTCTCACTGTCTTTCTTAAAAAAAAAAAAGATAGGAAAGGAAAATATACATATAAATTACGTGTACATACAAATGGGTTAGCCACTTGAATATCAAGTATCGTATATTATTTGTTTTGAAAAGGTGCCAAAGTCATTCAAATTCAGACTTTAAGTATTTTAGGAAATTTAGTTTACATCTCCTTTGTCATATCTTTTTCCTTCCTGATACTACTCTCTGTCTCTGGTCCTAACAACTAAAAACTTTAATTACAGTACTTTGCACATTTGCTAGTCATTTAAATGTAAGTTTGTAAAGTAATATTAGCTTTGATTCCACAGTATGCTTCACATTAAATTAATGTGGATTATACTCTGTAGCTTTATAAATGATATAGTTCATGAAATCTGTTGAGTATTAGTATAGCAAGTAAGTTAAGAATTTTTCCCTCCAATCATTTTGAACCAAAATTCTATTTTCATTAAACTTTGAGCTTTTATCTGTGGTGAGACACTATTACTTTGTATGCCCCAAGAAAGGGAAAAGAAATCTAACATAATGCAGAAAGTCTAAGACACTGTACGGTGAAAGCTATACCTTCTACATGAACCAGGGAAGTATATCTACCATAGAAAATGGGACAATAAAGAAACCTGAATGCTTCAACATTGGTAGTTGGGAAGAGAGAAGGACAAATCACTTCTGAGAGTTTAAACCACAAAACAGTTCTCATAAGCTTGCAGCCTACATGCCAATTTTTACTGTGATGTTTAAAAGAGAATAGATAACTTAGGAAATTTCAATAATATCTCATGGTTCTGCCAGGTAACCAGCAGTAAGTCAATACAAATTCTCTGAAAGAATTGAGCTTCTAAGATAGGGGTTATAAAGTGTACCTTCATCTTTTATGTTTCCCAGAGTTAATAGAAATGGGAATCATTTTGTCATTTCCAGAAAAAAAGATTTTTTTTTTTCAGGCTTTGGTAAATAGGCCTCTTCTATCATGATCAAAACTCTTTTGAGAGCTCTAAATTTATCAATTTTTGTAATTTTTCATATGAAATATAATGTTTTATGTACTGAGGTTTTCTGTTTTATATTTCATGCTCACCATACTTCTATGTAAAATTATATATGAGTGATAACTAAGTTGTATATAATTTAAGAATCTTCCTGAGAAGGTTAGAAGTTTGTCAGGTAAAACAAGCTTAACTCCTCTGCACCTCCCAAAATGTTCAGAAATGTCTGAGGAGGAAAAAATATGGCATTTTGTTTGCTATTAAATCTCATTCTGTAATCAATACCTTGAATTTCACTCTAAAGTAAAAATTTTCAGATGTTTTAAAATTTTAGATATGAGAAGGGAAACAAAAGAACTACTGTCAAATTCCTTAATTTAAATACAATTTGCTCTAAATCTTATTGGCCTGGTCTTTGTGATGTGCGGGATCTTGTGACTTTGTCTTTTAAGTGGAATTTGATTTTTGTGTTCTGTTGCCCACCATGCTTCTGGGTTGCTTTCCCAATAATCAGTTGCCTAATTTAAATTTCTTTGCATCAGACTAAAGCAGAATTGTAAGGAATGTATTTTGGGAGAGGTATGTGAACTGAAGGCAATCATAATTTTTTTTCTCATTTGCTATATTTTTTTTCCATTTGTTATTTCTCTAATCTCAGTCTGGTTGTGAAGCCTTCTGAGGTCTTGTGTTTTCAAATCCTGTGCCTTTTTTTTTTAAATATGATTTTGATCATATATTTCAAGTAGGCCACCATGTTCTTTGAGTCACAATTTCTGTCAGCAAGTTCTTGTTTAATGATAATTAAATAATTATTTGTGTTTTTTTGTCTATTAATTTCATGCTAGCTTATTTTGATGGATACTTTATCCTTTTTAACTTTATGAATTGACTTTCCCAAGTAATAAAATTGAGTATGTGTAGTTGTTCTTGACCAGCTTTAGTAGTCTTTAATTTGTATGTTTTTATTGACCAGTATGCTCATATTTTTCTGTTGTTCCTGTTTCTCAAGTTAATCATTTAATTTGGAACTTATATAACTATTTACTTATTTGAGTACTTCTGTATGTGATTTTTATCCCCCTAATAGTTTCCATAAGTCCTTTTGAAGTTCATATTAAAATCAAAATTGTAATGTGAGAGTATACTAATACAGGTGAACGTTAGGACTGATGCTTTAGAAGCTTATGTTAATTTTCATGAGTTAAGTTTTATGTATCACAGAATCAAAAAGAAGCACATTTTTAATGTATTTTAAAATAATTATTTAGATTTTAAGTACCTTTGAATGTAGTATTTTGAAAAGGACCAGATTGCTATAAATGTCTTCAACGCAGATATTAAAATCAAAGGTGAACAATATTGAAAAAATTTTGTTTTAAGTCACTCACTCTAAAGGGAGGAAAACTTGTGTTGAGTTCAAACTAAAACGAAATTAATTTCTTAAGTTTAGATTAGAAATAATTGTCCGTACTTTTAAATGTACTTGTAAAAATAATTTTCACTGTACATATAAACTACAAGATAAGTATTAAAATAGATCATTGATGAGGCAATTCATTCTTTCAGCAAGCACTTACTAAGCAAACTATGCAGTTAGTGCAGTTTCAGTGGCTTTTATTCTTAAGTTGTACAGTGTTTTTAAGTCATATTAAGTGTTTTGGCTTTTTATAATAATACTTTTTTACTTTTATTTTAGATGCCCGGAATGATGTCTTCAGTAATGCCTGGAATGATGATGTCTCATATGTCTCAGGCTTCCATGCAACCTGCCTTACCGGTAATCTTATGAAAATGTCTATTTTCTGTGATATTTTTATTGACTACTTTTATTTATGAAATTGTACATACGTACATATAGGCCTTTTAAGTGTCTCTGGAGTAGTATAGTATAATCTAGGAATTGCAGTGGATTTTCGGTTATAGTGTATATAGGCATTTACATTTTTATCCCTACTGATACCATAATATATGTACATCCTTTGTTATTAAGTTCTGAGTTAAATAAATCCAAGATACTGAAAAACATCATTTGTGAATCAAAAGCCATTAAGCAGCCTGGTAGACATTTCCTTTACTGAGAATTTTAAAGAATAAGCATTACGAGCTAACTAAAACTTGATATAATACAAATTAACACTAAATTTAGAAATGAAAATAATTAATTTGAAATCCACATCTCATTGAGACTTCAGCTATGTCAGTTTTACTTAGCAGATCTGTGAATAGCCTTACTGCCACTATTGAGTAGTAAAATAATATATGAATGACTATGAAACTAATATGAGTTTGTAATGAGTAAGCATGATGTACTCCCTTCATGCCATATGTATTTCAGTATTCTGATACTGAAAAGTTAAACATTGCACATATTATATATTATATAAGACTTTCCTGTGTGGTCTGGAGCAGTGCTCTTTGATTTCTAACATATTGATAATTGTATAAAAATGTACAAATGTTCACTCTGCAATGAGATAAATAAGGAATGTAAAGGGTTTGAGTTTCATTCAGGGAAAGGTTTAGCCACAGCCGTGGGTTTTCAGTGCTTTGTGGATTTCAGAGTTTTGGGGAAAGATTTGTGGATCTTTGTACACAGATGACTATATTACACTTAGATTAAAATTCTTAAATAGTTCCAGGTTGCTGATCTCTTAACAATTTTTAGCAAGCTCAGGAAAATGAGACTGCTGAAACTTTTGCAGAGTCTGAGTCAGTGGCTTGAGAATTATACATAGTGGTGATTCACTGTGCACAATGTATGATATAAAATATAGTTTCAATGAAATGAGTATTACTAATTTCATTTTTCTTCTTACAGCCAGGAGTAAATAGTATGGATGTAGCTGCAGGTATGTATCCTGTTTATGGGAAACTTCATTTGTAGCAGAGTAACCATATTACAATGAATAATAAAAACAGTTTCTCTTGGGCCTTATGAGCCAGAAATTATATAGTTTAAGTTAGATATTCTGACCAGATTCATTGCACAAATAGGGTTTAGCCCCCACAGTGTTCTGAAATTTTGTAATTTTCACTGATATAAAGTCAAGATGCTACATAAAAAATTGAATTGTTTTAAATGTTATTGTTTAAAACATGTTTAAGATATACTAGGTGCTTTCCTGAAAGTTTGTATAGGTCATAATTGATCTTTTGAAGATGCTTTAGTTTTCATTATTTATTTAAGCTAAAATGATATTCTGAAATATCTTGTAGATTTTAGTTATCTAAATCTGGATAACATTACCCTAAGTAATCCTGAGGAATTACATAAAAATCTGTTTTTAATTACTTCCATAGTGCTTTGGTTTACCATTGAGGTCCATAGTTAATTCTTTTGAGTTCTCTCAGTATATGTGAACTTTATTTTATAATTTGCTTTCTTTTTACATACAGTTTTAAATTAAATCATTTATAGAAATTATTGTGTAAGCTTTATAACTGATGTGCATTCCAAAATCCGTTACATATTAAGGGGTTTCTGTAGTATTAATGGACAGCACTATTTAATCAAACTTTCTGCAATATGGGAATATTTTGTATTCCATACTGTCAAATACTTTAGCCAGTAACCACGTATAATTATTTGAAATGTGGCTAGTACAGTTAAGGAACCAATTTACAATTTTTTTTATTTAGTCTTAATCTAAGTTTTATTTTAAGTAAGTGTGTGTGGTAGATAATGTCTGCTGTATTATATACCGGAAGTATAGAATCAACATAGTTGAAGTTACCAGAAATCTAAAGTCTGGGATTAGAGGTCAACGGCATTATTGTACTTTTATAGTACATTTAGCAAAGGGAAGAGGAATTGAGATAGGCACATAAATTAGCAAGACGAGAAGCAAAAAACAAGATATATACCTTTTATACTAGCTCTGAGTGAGAGTGGAAATTGAAAGTTCACGTTCTGAAAATGTTTCATATTACCAGATAAATTTGTGAGTAAGAGAGTAAAGCATATCAGTCATATATAGGACTGATGTGCTATCTTTAATAAATAATATGGAGGAAAAACCGTGAATAAATATTGAAATAGTTAAGAAGAGCATGATTTTTCACATTGTAAATATTTTGTCTCTTCTTTTTTAGGTGCAACATCTGGCACAGTAAGTACTCTTTTAAACCTCTGTTATGGTTATTTCATTGTATTTTTTAGGATATTATGTTGTTCCTTTTTTCTATTCTAAAGATTACTTCCTATACTAATTCTTAGCTTTCTGTGCCAAAGGTTCATAAACCTTTTTTTTAATCTGATTTTGTTGATACTTATGAGAGAAATCATGTCATTGTTTCATGTGGCTGTAACAAAATACTTAGACCTGTGACTTGATAAAGGAAGGAAGTTGATGGTAGCTCAACATTTTGGAGGCTGAAAGTCCAAGATCAGGCCACCCAAATCTGTTCAGCCTTTGATGAGAGCCTTCTGACTACTTCACATAAGGGAAGTGCATTAAGAACAGTATGTGGTTTGTGTGGAAGAGATCCCATGGTAAGAGAGAAAGAAAGAAATGAAGCCAAGAAGGGCTAAATCTGTTTATAACAAACAGCCCACTCAAAGTTACAAATTCAGTACTTGATAGCTTAGAATTCACTCACTGGAGGAAAAAGCATTAATTCCTCTGCAATCATTAATCACATCTTAAAGGAACCAGCTCCCAAAATTGCCATATTAGGGACCAAGCCTTAACATGAATTTTAGTAAGGAGAAACCATATTCAAACCATAGTAAATCTGAATCACGTGCCAAGTTTTTAAAGGATTTTAATTCTTTTCATCAGTGTTAGAAGGCAAACACAGCAATTATTAACCTTGTAGTTTTCAGGTAAGAAATATGTTAGAAGATACATGTTTATATAGAAATTTTATTAGCTTTGCTTTGTACAATAAACCTAATGTAGACTCTTTTCTTTTATTTTGACATGTATATATTTTCTAATGTAGGTTTATCTAATAGAGTTCTCATTCTGTCTTCATCAGAGTTTTGTTTTTTTGTTTTTGGGGGGGGGTTTGCTATTTCTTGGAGATCAATCAAAGGAAGAGTTTATTTAATCATAACAACAATACTGAGAGGTAGTTGTTTTCCCACAGTTCCTTTTTTGTTTTGGTTGGTTATATGGACTATTTGGGATCCAACCCAGGGCCTCCTGCATGCTAGACACTGAGCTACATCCCCCTTTCAAACCCTGCAATTGTGATTGATTCAGAAGGATTTAAATTTATTGCAAATATATTTATATTTTACATTTGGGGGGGCATTTTTGAAAACCTCATATTTTTTAAAACACTTGTATCTTTTGCTTTAAACAGAATATCCAGCTGTTATACTTTCATTATGAGTACCTACTTTTTGAAAAAAAACAATGTAATTTGATGTTTTTCCTGTTTGTTTAAATGACATGATTACTGGGAAGAAATCAATATACACACTTCAGTTGTAAACAAGGAAGAATTCACCCTGAATGTTCTAACCTTGACAGAACCACCACAATTAATATTTTATTGATGATGTTTTTGCACATATTGTGGAGCATAATGAAGTACATGTGTGTATATGTACATAAAATTTTACATAATTGATTCATATGGTATGTTTTTTAATTATTTATAAATGTATTTTTATAGTTTATTTTCCTTATTTAAAAGTTAATTATAAAGGAGTTGAAGAGGTGGCTCAATGGTAGAGCCCTTGCCTGGCATGCATGAGGACCTGGGTTCAAACGCCAGCACCGCATACTCAACTAAGTATTGAAAAACAAAAACCAGATGAAAACGTAAATAAAATTGACTCATTCTTTATCTCTTAGAACAAAAAACTTAATTGTGAAAATTCTGTGTAGATTTTTTCATACAGATTCATTGTTTGAAGTACTTTTAAAGTATTCTTTGAGCGAGGCATGGTGGCCCACACCTGTAATTCCAGCAGCTTGGCAGGTTAAGATAGGAGGATCACAAGTTCAAGGGCATCCTTAGCAACTTAGTGAAGCCCTAAACATCTTAGTGACATCCTGTATCAAAGAGGACTAAGGATGTAGTTGAGTGGTAAATTCCTTCTGGGTTAAATCCTCAATGCCCCAGAAGAAAAAAATATTTATATTCTTTGGCATAGCTTATTTATTAATTCATTTGGCCATTCACTTATTGAAGGACAGTCACTTTTTCCTGAGGGTCCCTGTCCCCACCCCAATTCATTTCTTCACATTCAGGAAAGATTCCAAGAATTAACATTTTTGGGATTGAGAGTATGTAGCTAGTCATATTGTTTTTAAGAAAAACATGTATTACACATTCTTAATAACAGTTACGAGCATGTCCTTTTTTCTAAGAATCCCTTACAGCAGTAATCATTATCGCTCATTTGAATTTTAGTAATAGATGTACTGATGGTTCTTCTTTTGATTCCTTAATGAGATTGAACATGTGTTCTTTGGTTTTGTCTTCTGTTAGCCTGTCCCCATCCCTTTCTGTTTTTCTCTTAGGTTATGTTTTATTTTATCACTCATGAAGTTTCCTGTATTTTCTTGGAAGATTTTTATTGCTTTTTTTTTTTTATAATTTAAGTGTTTGATTCTTCTGAAATGTTTATAAAATACCCAGTTGTATGTTTATCAAAGCATTTTTTGGTCATAAGATTAAAATCTTCTTTGTCATATATTCTCACATTTTGGCAGCTGTTTCTGCATTTTATTTTCCACTGTGTAGTTCTGTTTGTGTTTTTTCAAATCCAGCTTTGCACTTCTAGTACAATTACTTTACCTTTTTTTTTAGAGAAACACCTTTATTTAGTTTTTCACATGGCCTTAGTTGCTCCAACACTTAGTTGTGTACGTGGTTCTGGGGTTTGAACCCGGGTCCTCGTGCTTGCCAGGCAAGTACTGAAACCACTGAGCCACCACTCCAGTCCCAACTTTACTATTTTTTTAATCAGAAAAGTTCTTATGGTTTCTAAAGTATTAGGTATTTTTAGATAGTAGCATATGAATTCTCCTATACCTCCTCTAAAAATAAAATCTAGTAGGCGTGGTGTGGTGGCACACCCTGATACAGGAGCATCACAAGTTCTAGGCACGTTTGTGAGGCCCTAAGCAACTTAGGGAGACCTGGTCTCAAAATAAAATTTTACAAGTGTTGGGATATATCTCAATTACACAGCACCCTGGATTCAGTCCCCAGTATAAAAATTAATAACCAACTAAACATACCCACACATACTCAAAATATTTGAATGTTTTTCACCTGAGATATTTTAATTCATTTCAATTTTGGAAAAATTGATGTACATATACATTTCTATAAAACCTTCCTAGCCAGAATTATTGTGAATTTGTTTGAAAATTTGCTTTTGTCTGTCTTATTCTCTTTAGATTCCAGTGCAGATTTGAGTTATACTTCAGATGTACTCATTGTCTTTGATCAATGCCACTCCTTTTTCTTCTTTATTCTTCATCCTCATTCCCATCTGCCTTCCCCAAAAGGTGCTTGCTTAGGATATTTGTCCTGATGCATGTATGTATTGGAAAAGACTTGAAAGTTTTAAGTTTTTGCATGGTTTTTGTTTTTGAATGTGTTGTATTGAGTCATTCAACCAGGGACATGATAATCAAGTCTTCTTTTTTGTCTGTTCTATAACAGAGGTTTCAATTTTTCTCCCTAAAAATACTGTTTTCTTCATTCTGTTAGATATTTAACAGGACTTGGTGCTGCTTTGAATCTTGTGCTGTGCTTATTAATTGATCATTTATTCATATGTGATCTTATGTCTAGAAAGTCTGCTAAAATCTCATTGCTTAATAGATTTTGAGGGCATATAATACCCTCATCCTCAAATAATAGCAATGTTGTTTCCTTTTCTCTTAGTTGTCATAGCTTTTACCACTTTGGCTTATTGTGTTAGCCAAAATCTCCCATGTTATAGTGAGCAATTTCAGTGATAAAGTGGCATTTTGTTTTTTTCTCTTGAAGGAATTGTGTATGAATTTTCTCCATTGAATATGCTGTTTGCTATTGCTTTTGATATATAGCTGTTAGTAAGTTCCTACTGTTCCTACATTTTGGTAGAATGTAATACATACTTAATTTTAAAATCCTAATGCTTTTTTGTGTCACCTAAGATGATCATATGATATACTTCTCTAGTCTCTTACTGTGTTAAGTATACTGATAAATTTCCTGCTATTGGGGGTTGGAGATTTAGCTCAATGACAGAGCACTTGCCTGGCATGCTCAAGGCCCCGAGTTCCATCCTCAGCCCTGGGGGGAAAAAACTTTCCTGACATTAACCTATCTTTACATTGTTAAGGTGAACACTGCTTAACTCATATGCATTCTTAGGATATGTATGTGTGTACATCCTCATATGTTGATTCATTCTGAATTCACTTTGTTAGTATCTTAGGTAAATTTTTACTGTCTAGGCATAATCCCTCTGTTTGTCCTAAGAACAACTTGTACAAATGAGGAATAATGCATTTCTTAATAGCTCAATAGAACTTGATGCAACCAAAAACTTCTAATACTTTTAAAGATACATATTTTGAAGTGCCATTTCAATTTATTCAGTGATTATTGAGTTTTCTATTTTCTCTTCTAATTTTTATTTTTGCAAGAATTAATTTCATTGAATCTATCTAATAGTTTAGCATAGACATAGAAATCTGCTATCAACCTTATTTTTGTTCTGTTTTATTTTGGGGGTAGGGGAAGAATGACCAGTTTATTTCTGCTGTTGTGGTAATCAGTTTCACATCTCCGGGACCAAAATATCCAACAAGAACAACTTATAGGAGGTAAAACTTGTTTTGGCTCACAGTTACAGAAATTCAGTCTATGAATATTGGATTCCTTTGCCCTGGAGTGCAGGTGAGGCTGGACATTATGGCAGAAAAGTATGGCAGTCGAGGAAAACTGCTCCATTCATGTTGGCTAAGAAGCAGAAATCAAGAGAGAGGAGCCAGGGGGACCAAATATAACCCCCAAGGGCAGGGCTTCAGTGATCTACCTCCTCCAGACGTATCTCCCCATCCCGGAGTCACTACCTAACACAGAAGTAGTTCCTTATTATTATGATAGATTGATTAAGTTACAGCGTTTGTTATAGCCATCTTATTTCCTTATTTACTGTGTTGCTCATTTTCTGGCTTCCGGAGTCCTTAGTTCACTGGTTTTCAGATTCCATTTTTTGTTTTGTTTTAGTACTAATTTGTGTTGCATAAGTTTTGACATGCAGAGTTTTTATTGTCTCTCCACTCCTATCTTTCCTTTATCATCCCCAATTTAATTTCTATATTGAAAGGTATGTGTTTCTTGGTTTTTGGATATGGTCCTTTAAAAAACAATCAGTTTTGTGTTTTTGATTAGTTACAGGTTCACATCAAAATTGATAATCCTTATCGTTCCAAATACGCAGCCTTCTCCATTATTAACATCCCCCATCAGAGTGGTATGTTTGTTACAATTGATGAACCTACACTGACAACATCCATTACCACATAGAGTTCATAATTAACCTCAACCGTAGAGTTCATTTCATTCTATGGGTTTTGACAAAAGTATAATGACATATGGCTACTATTACAGTATTCTGCAGAGTGGTTTCACTTCTCTAAAAAAGTCTCAGTGCTCCCCTTGCACCTCTGGCAACCTCTGAAGTTTATACTGGCTCCATAGTTTTTCCTTTTCCAGATTGTTGCACAGTTGGAAACATTAAATATGTACCCATTTTAGATTGGCTTCTTCCATTTAGTAACATGCATTTTAAGTTTCCTGTGTGCCTTTTCATGGTTCCATAGCTCATTTCTTATTAACACTGAATATTCCATTGTTTGAATGTACCACAGTTTATCCATTAACCTACTAAAGAGCATGTTGGTTGCCTCCAAATTGTGGCATTTATGAATAAAGTTGCTGTAAACCTGTAAGTAGGTTTCTGTGTTTCCTAAGTTTTAACTTATTTGCACAAATACTGAAGTGCTCTAGTGCTGAATCATGTAGTAGAAGTGTGTTTAATTTTTTTAAGGAAATATCACACTGTCTTCCAAAGTAGCTATACCATTTTGAGTTCTTTTTGCAATAAGTGAGAATTCATCCTCACCAGTATTTGGTGTTATTAGTGTTTAGGATTTGAGGGATTTTAGTAGGCATATATTTTAACTTGCAGTTTACCAATTAGTTGTGATGTAAAGCATCTTTTCATATGCGTATTTACCATGTTTCTTCAGTTGTGATTCTTGATCTTTTGCCTGTTTTTAAAGCTGGTTGATTTTTTTTTTTTTTTTAAGAGAGGACAGAGAGAGACAGTCAATTTTTATTGAGGTTTTCACATGGCTTTCTTTGTTTTGACACTTAGTTGTGTATGTTGGTCCTGAGGTTTGAACTCAATGATGCCAGCACGGTAACCGCCCAGCTAGTTCTCCAGCCCCTAAAGCTGTTTGCTGTGTATTTTAGATAACAGCTTTTTACAGATGTCTTTTGCAGATATTTTCTCCCAGTCTTTGTGTCCTGTCTTCTTATTCTTTTTAGAGTCATAGAGAAAAAATGTTTTTTATGTTAATAAATTAAATCTATTTTTTCAGCGTATCAATTTAGCTCATGGATTGGTGCTCTAAGGTACTTGTTTTTTTATAAGATATACTTTCTTTGTATTATGAAGAGAAAGCCCAGGTCTGAAAGAGTCTTTCCATTTTATTAAAGCTTAATTTATATTCATATTCAAGAGTAGTTTTAGAAATATTATTATATGCAATTCAAGTTGTTTTGCTACTCTTGTACCTTGGGATATTTCCTTATCTGCTTGAATAAATGGGTATGTTACAGTCTTTAACTGGAAAAGTTATCCCTTTTACCTTGTATTTCCCTGTTGCTCTGTGTATTTCAAGGCTGAATTGCCATATGCATATGTGTTGAAGGTAAATTTTCTGAATTGTTACATTTTATTACTAAAAGACAGTCAAAATATCCCTTTTTCCATTTTGGTTTTTGCTTTAAATTCTATTTCAGGGCACAAATTACTATCTTAGCTATTTTTATTTATTTTTGCATTTAAAGAACTTATCGTGAATAGTGTTTTACTCATTTTTATTTCAAGCTAATTACTGTTATAACTATTGATGTTACCAGATTCCCAAATTAATCACAATAGCTTATCATAACTGGATTTTACTTGAATGTATACACACACACACACACACACGCACGCACACTCACATACACACACTGAAGGCAGGAAAATGTCACCCCTTCCCTAATTGCCATGGTAAATTTGCTAAAATTACAGCAATTTGAGGATGAGTATGATATTCATGATTTTAATAGAAGTAGCTTTAGTGTGGTATTTGCTGAGTTTTGATATAATGTTTTTAATTTTTTGAGCATTTTTAGTGTTACTATTTTGTATGTGAACTCAGTTTTCAGGGTACAGTTGGTTCGTAGCAAGTCTAAGGTGATCATATATTGTTTTTCTTCATTTGGTTTGTTAATGGAAATAATTTTAAATAGGTTTCCCAATATTAAACCATTCTTGCACTTTCATTAAAAAGTTTGCTTGGTCAAAGTATATAATGTACAGGGTTATCTTCACAGGTATTTAATTTCATAAAATTGTAAGTAACATTTCCTACTTTTCTTTTAAAAGTACTTTTTTAATTGCAAAGTTTTTTTATATTTTTAATCATCTGAAATAACACTGCAACATTGCAGTTCTGTTTTCTGCAAAGATTATGTAGGGCACTGTGAAACCAGTGTTTTGGGTATTTTTCATTTGTTTTTTGATAATTGAAATATTCAGGTAGGATGGTACTTCTGGTGTGAGTTTGACAGTAATTTAAATCCTTTTGAAATTGTCTCTGAATCCTACTATGCCTGTGATTGTGCTCATCCTCAATTCTAATGTCTTTTTTAACTTTGTCATTTTATTTAGGGTAGTGAGGGTTCTTTTTCTATTTAATGTTTGGGTTTAGCAATTTTTTCTCCTGTGGAATTTACTTTTTACGTTGTATAAATATGTATACGTATAAAAACGTCAGCCTTTTACATATACAAAGTTGGGTTTGAATGTATTAATTTCTTCATAACCCTCTATCTGTTTAGCTTTTTGTGAAGCCAAAAAAATATATTAGTGTCCTTGCAACAATTATGTGTTTTTCTTGCACTTAAATGTATGTTTTATGACCATGTCATTATGTAAGTCTCTTAATCTTTTTATTTAACACTGCATTTTAGACAGTTTTCCATTATATTACTAATAGGATACATTGATGGTATGAATGGACCATAATTGGTCTGTTTTTAATAGGTGGATTTGGGGTTGTCTCTTAAGTTTTCACTGGTAAAAGTAATCCTATAGAGAACATCCTTCTACATGTTTACAGTATTATCAATGGGGCTTTGCAGAGAAGATATAGGATTAGGAGATAGTTGCATTTTCAGTATTGATAAGAACTGCTGATTGCCCTTCAGAGAATTTACACTATTTTCCTTCCCAACAGTAACATGAGAATATCTTTTTAACACTGTGTATGTTATCAATTGTATTTTGTACATATATTCCTAGAGTAATCTTTGAAAAAAATGCTATTATTTTATTAATTCCCAGAACTGACATCTTCTCTAATTTGGTAACAAAGTATTTTGGGAAATGGTCTCATCTGTTGCAAAGTGTAGACTATCACAGAAACTCTTATCTGAGGAATATCTTAGTACCTTCCATAAGGCCACCGAGACTCAAGTAATTTCTTGGCTTTGGCTTTTTCAAACTATTCATCCAAGTCTTTGTGAATTTTTCCCTTATTCTACAAGGTCAGACTGAGTCTTTAATAGGGAGTATCATAGGGAGTTTGCATAGTACTTTTTGAGATAGGTTGTATTTAGTAAAATAGTAATTTTGTAGAATAGTAACAATTTTTCTGTAATTAACCAACATGTTTTCATTTTATCTTATGAATACGCTACACTAATATAACCAACATTGCTTAAAAACTACTTATATGAATCTTATTTTACGTTGCAGATATTTTTAAAGAAAAGTTGTTACAAGCAAAAAATTCGTCAGTTAAATAATTTTTCTCACTCCAAGTTAACTTTTGTATAAATGGTTTTGTATATTTAAGACATCCATACATAATTTCTATTTTTGTCTGAAGTGACTCATGTTCTATTGATGCTGAGTTAGAGCCTTGCTTTATAATCTTTGCAGAGATAATATCATTATCACTGTATTATCTTGAATGTGTTACTTTATTTATCTATGCCTCTGTTTTCTCATCTATAAAAATACAAATAAGTAGTGCCTACCTCATAGAGTTATGGAAAGTATTACATGTAATTGTAATGTAATGTAATTGATGTAAAACAGTACCAGACTTTGTACAACTAGATCAGTTTGCCCTTGTGATAGAGACTTTGTATACACTGTAAGATTGAGACATCATGTTAGTTTAGTTAAATTGTGGTCTTTAAAGCAAAGTATGATTGAGTTGCTCTCTTTTAGTCATTTATTTCCCAATTTCCTGTGAGCAAGAACAACCATTGTGTTCTCATCTACAAAATGAAGATGGTAATCATACCTGCTTTGTAGTGTAATTGTGGGAATTAAATAAACTAATAGATAATATAAAATTGATTACTATTTATTTTATCTTATGTACCAGTCTTCTCTCTTTACATTATTTTGTCAATTGTACACTGTCCCTATTTTCATCAGATTATCTTTTCATATACTCTGGTGAATTTCCTCTTTCCTTGATCCCCTTTAGCAAATAACTTGGAAAGTCTAAATATAGTTTGGAAACTTATGGCACACCAGCCTGTATTTATATTGTATGATTTTGAGATGCTACTTAGTACATTAAATTTAAAAAAAAAATGCCCCTTTATCTGAATGTCATTTATAAAATAAAACATTACTTATGCAGATGAAGTTTCCATGTTCATGTCTCTAAATCACATTAATTTTTGACGAAAATGATGTTAGTATAGATAAATAAAGCCAAATATTTTCTGGCATCAATTTTTGATATTTGATCCAGAGATGATATTGTTGTCCTAATCTAGTACATGTGGTCAGAAGAAGTTGAAGAATTTAACATACCTATAGAATTATCTAAATATCCTGCTACATCATGCAGAAATTCATCTGTAAAATATTTGTCAAATGAGTTACAAAGTCTGTAGGAAGGCCACATTATTTTGTTACCAAATAGCTTAAAATTTTATGAACTTTTCTTTTAATTCTAGTGGCTATGAGTATTTCCTCTACATTAACACTAGTTCTCTTTTCAAATATAGTAGAAAATAAACCCATTATCTTAACTTTTATAATCACACTAAATCATCATTTCTTGGCTTTCTAGGTTGTAGTTGTTTTGTAAATCATCTATCTTTCAATTAGAATATTTCATTTTACCTTTTAAAATCCGTGAAATTCTGATGCATTCTACAGTCCATGGTGTCTTGTGACCTCCACCTCTGTCATGTAGGTAGCAGTTACAGATTAGTTGTGTGAGTGAAGAGCAGAAGTGCCAACATACAGAGTAGATTTTAGTGGTCAATGAGAATATCCCAAAAATAATGGCATAACTCTCTTATCAACTAGGAGTTAAAATGATTTTGGTGATAATTGGAAAAGTAATACATCCACATGTGTTCAGCTACATTCCCAAAACAGAAATCAAAAGTAGTCACCTTTTTAAAAAGTTGATAAAATGGAAAGGGGGATGAGCTTTACATAAATACAAAAGAAGGCTAAGAATCAGAATCAGTATTTTTCACTTACACTTTATTTTTTAACAAGAAATGGATAGCTGGGTGTGGTGGTGGATGCCTTTAATTCCAGTAGCTCTGAAGGCTGAGGCAGGAGTATCACAAATTCAAAGCCAGCCTCAGCAACTTAGCAAGGCTCTAAGAAACTTGGTGAGACCCTGTCACAAAATAAAGTGCACGCACGGTAGGGATTTGGCTCAGTGCTTAAACATCACTGTGTTTCAATTCCTAGTGATGATAGGTAGGTAGGATAATTACCAATATTCTTGATACCACAGGATTATATTGTTTGCAATATAATGAATACCAGCAAGCGATAGAAAAAGTGATCTCACTGTTAAAAAGTTAAGGAAGTAATAACTACTTAATTTGCCTCTTTTCCTTTTTCATATATGCACAAAAGTGATATGTGATTAAAAAAAAAACTTAAGAATCACTCTTTCAGTAAGTTGAAAGTAAAATCTGATGGCCAAAACCAGCATATGATAATGACAGTGATTGTTTCTCTTTCTTAAAGGAATTTGCAGTGTCTTAAATTTGAAAAAAAAAACATACTATAAGTTGTCTTTATATCCTTCCTTCAACCAGGATCAGCTTTTTTACTATCTGAAGAATGTGATGCCTAGTACTAGACCCACTTCTTTTGATACCATTCAGTAATCCATTCATTTATAATAACTTTTGAAGTTTTTGACCAACCTTAATTTTGAAGTATCAGCTCTATTGAATCCTGAGATTTCATTAGCAAATTTTACCAGGTTTTTAGCAATTCTTTGGACCCCAATAAAAAGCAGATTTATATTCTGTATCAGAGTAGTTTCACATAAAATTTTATCTCACCTGTCTTAACAGTTTTATGGCATTTGAGTATAATTTTATCACTGTTGAATTTCATTTTGTTGATAGTTAAATTCTGATTGTGTTCCCAAAGCCAAATTTTTCTAATTTTGAGAGTTGTCTTTGTGGCATGCCCATTTAAAAATTTGTCCAAGTTGATGTACATATTCTTTGGGTTAGAGTAGATAAGGTATGACCAATCCACTTCTTTAAAATAGCATTTTGTTCATATATTATTTTATCCAGTAAGCATAGATTTGTATTGCTCAGATTGTCTTACATTCAAAAGTTAAAATGTATTTTTTTGAAAATAGTCATAATTTTGCATTTTTAAGAGAGATACTGAAACCTGAATTGATCCTTGCTGCTTTTGAAGTACTTTCAAAATGTCCTGTATCTCAGTTTCCTTCCTACTTCCATTGACAATTTAAAATGACTTAACACTGAATTTGCCAATTTAAAATGTTTTAATTGATTCTTAATTTATTGCCTCAAAATTAATGATACATACTTATATTTGCTGTCAGGGGCATTGATACATAATTTGCATTTTTGTAATTTTTTTTCTCTTTAGAAATCAATGTGGACTGAACATAAATCCCCTGATGGAAGAACTTATTACTACAACACTGAAACTAAACAGTCTACATGGGAGAAACCAGATGATCTTAAAACACCTGCTGAGGTAAAAGCTTTTGAGGCATAGAAATCAGGAACTGTTAAGTAGATGAGGTTACATTTTTTAGAATTTTGTGCTTGACTGTCCAAAGTGCAATACCACTTAAATATATGTCAGAAGAGGATCTGTAAAAACACTAAGAGAAGTGGGTTAGTACACTTACTCAAGTCAACAAGAAGAAAAACAAATCATTTTCTTTGATGGATTGACTAATTTTATGTACTGATTTTCGTCCCCACTTATAAAGGCTATTCAAAAGATAAATTGAATTATAGGGAGGACTGTTAAGCCAGTCCACATTACAGATTTTCTTTCTCTTCATAGAAGTAAAACTAGGTGATTTTAATCACTTCTACTGAGATCTCAGAAATTTCCAGAGGTGTTAGGGTAATAGAGATAAAGTTAAATTACCTACAAATACTTCATTTCCTTAGAGTGATAAATTTTCTCTTTATAGAAAAAACACCCTGAATTTTTTCATTTTGTGTTGTGAATTCACAATATACATAAGATGGTAAAAGTTAAGATTGAAGTTATAAACTGAATAAGCTAGTATTACATGTAGTTTAATTAGAAACTCTTGAGAGCTAAGCATGAGTCAGTCTCACACTCCAGGCTGTGCTTAAGTTTTTTCCTACTTGGTGGTATTCATTTGTTTTCTTCTGTTGCAGAATTTAATTATCATGAAACTAAAATCTAAACTAAATCAGATTTTGCTCTTCTCCAAGTTAAACATTTTAAATAATGTTTACTTTTAAAATTACTTGGATTAGTTTTGAGAAGATTTGCTTGTTAAATAGGTATGATAATTTTTACCCATGGTAGGGTATAAATAAAAGTGCAAACAGAATTTGAGATTTTGAGTATACCTGGTTTTAAATCTTCTCCCTGCTCCTTAATAGATACAATATCTTAAGCAAGGTACTTTCCCTCTGAGTACCAGTCTATAAATTTGGAATAATGTTCTAAATTTTGCTGCAGCATTGGGAATGTTAAATAATATATTCAAGTAACATCACCTTTTAAGTATTCAGTAGTTCATGTTATTGTCATCATGCCGCAAATTATTGAATTACATGGGATGATAATAGTGAAAACAGCTATGGGAACGATCATTTTGAAGGTGCTATTATCTGAAAGATTTTTCCTTTTTTAGCAACTGTTATCTAAATGCCCCTGGAAGGAATATAAATCTGATTCTGGAAAACCTTACTATTATAATTCTCAAACAAAAGAATCCCGCTGGGCAAAACCTAAAGAACTTGAGGATCTTGAAGGTAAAACAGAAAAAAAAATATTTACTATAAAGTTGTTACATATACATATCACTTCATTTTGAAGCAATCCTTCCTGAACAGGATTGTTCATACAAAGTCTTTTTTTTTAATTAAATGATTAGTACATATTAATGGTGTAACTGTATTATGGGCTCTTATTTTCTTGTTGCTCTAGATCTCAGTTTTATAGATTTTAACAGTTTTTTGGGCTCTTATTTTCTTGTTGCTGTAGATCTCAGTTCTATAGATTTTAAATAGATTTTTATTTGATTTGATTCCACTGAAACTAGGATACCAGAATACCATTGTTGCTGGAGGTCTTATTACAAAATCAAACCTGCATGGTGAGCTGCTTTGATAATTCATTTTCTGTCATATTTAACAATTTTAGAGTATGTCACTAATGTTCACTAACCATTATTGGATAAATCTGCAGTGAAATATCTCTAATTCAAAGAATTCTTTTCATCTAAGGGTTATATTATAAATGAGCTTGTAGCTTTTAAAGATCCATTGTAGTTTTTTTTTTCTTTAAGTCACGATTTATTATTGGAAAATTATACAAGGTTTTCACATACAAAATTTCTAAATCCCCTCGAGTGTTGGTGCATACATGGAACATGTGATTTCACCCATTTTATAGAAAGTAGTGGATAGTAGAGAACCTTGAATATTTATGAGTTTACATCTTGTTTACTCTCACTTGTAATCTACTGTTCTAAATTAGACTAGCAGGAACCGGGTATAATAAAGTGGGTAGCAATGCGGAATGACAGATGAATGAAAGAGTAAAAAATTTATTAAACGTCCATCATCTTAGATACATTTATCTTTTCCTACATGACTTACTGGTTTAGACCATTATTGTGTCAAAATATGTTAGTTTATGTAATGATAATCCCTTATGTTTTGTCAGTTCTCTTTCAGCAGATTTTTAGAAATGTTTTCTTTTAAAGGGAAATAAGTTTTTAAAATATTTTCATAAACAGTTATACATATCACTTACATGAATGAAGCACTTCATTCCATAGTGATGGACTAAAAGATACTTTGGGTACTACCAATTAAAAATTTGCTTCAACTAGAATAAAAACTTAAATTTTTACAATGCAATTTAATTTCCATATACTAGCATTGGCTAATAATAATATTGTGGATAGATAAATTCCCGTTTTATTCATTTATGGAATATCAAGCTCATTTCTGATATAACCCTACTATAGATAGTTGGTGTGCGTAGCAATCTAACTACTTGTCAATGCAAGTATAAAAATATGTGTTGGAATTTCATGATTTTGGTTTCAGTTTGGATTTAATTGCCTTTTTTAAAAAATCAAACTAGTTTAATGATTGGGGGACAATACTATTTTATTCCAGAATTATGTATATTGTCAGGGAAATGTTGCAAGTCCAGCCACCTTTGGGGAAATAGCAGCATAGCATAAGATCTCCTAAGTGCACTTTTTAAAGTTTATTTTCATTATTGT
Source organism: Aplodontia rufa (assembly GCA_004027875.1). NCBI lineage: Eukaryota > Metazoa > Chordata > Mammalia > Rodentia > Aplodontiidae > Aplodontia > Aplodontia rufa. The sequence continues at coordinate 27,551 of PVKS010000098.1, forward strand.
TGCTCTGAAACTGGAGCAAGCATTTGCTCTGTGAAAGTGATTTTACATTTTTTATTTTTTGCAGATGGTAAATTAAATCCTATTTTATACTTTTCTCTCTTTTGTAGTTTATTTTCAGGGGTTATATTTCAAAACTATGTAGTAGATAACTTTTCTTCTTTCTTTTTAATAGCCATGATCAAAGCTGAAGAAAGCAGGTGAGCAATTTTGGAAATAACTGTGCATTTACAAATTTGGCCTCTCCTCTTATATCCTTTTTTAGCTCTCAGCTTACTTTACTAGATAAATATTATTTAAAATGTTAGGCCTGAGGGTTTGAAGAAAAAGAATCATATTTAGGAAGAGAGATATTTAATTAAAGTTTATGCTTTGTTAGACAGTGTTTGAATTTGGACTGCGTCTTTCACGAACTCAGAAGACTATTTTAGAAGTATTCAGAAGTGATATACACCTGTAATCCAGTGAAACAGGAGGCTGAGACAGGAAGATCACAAGTTCAAGGCCAGTCTCAGCAATTTAGCAACACACTGTCTCAAAATTTAATAAAGGGGGCATGGAGCTAGGGATGTACAGCTTAGTGGCAGAATGCCATTGGGTTCTATCTCCAGTACCACAAAAAACAAAGCAACAAAGAAGACTGTAATATAAAAATCCAAAATTTGATTTGAGTTCCTTTGGGAGAGGATGACATTATATTTACTGACTCCTCCATTGCAGCAGTTTCCTTTTAATGAGTGGAAAAATGCATAAAATACAAAAAAACCTCTTATAGAAATTTATGGTATAGCCCAGATTTCATGGTACAATACCATGTAATGGATTGGGAATCTTATAAAATAATATTGAGCTTTTGGGAAATGCAAGCTCTTGCATGAATGGCTGTTGTATATTATGAATGTTTACTGAATTAAAGTAATGAGGTAGTAGCCAGGTATGGTAGCACACAACTGTAGTCTCACCTCTACTCTGGAAGCTAATTGCTTTTAAGTATACTAGTTCAAGCCTTGCCTTGAAATATCTCGACAATACTGAGACATCATTTGGAAAAACAAGTTATCAAAGAAAAACCAAATTAAGTCCTTGTCATTCTGTGATTTTAATCTTGTTCAGTGGCTTACTAGTTTAGCATCACTGAGTTTTTGGGACCCTTCCACTATTTCTCTTGTTCACTTGATATTATGATAATTTAAAAACTGGTTTTATTTAACTTTGTAATTCCAGTAATGAAATGACCAGTTTTCTCTTTTTTTAATGTATAGCAAGCAAGAAGAGTGCACCACAACATCAACAGCCCCTGTTCCTACAACAGAAATTCCCACCACAATGAGCACCATGGCTGCTGCAGAAGCAGCAGCTGCTGTTGTTGCAGCAGCAGCTGCAGCTGCTGCAGCTGCTGCTGCAGCCAATGCCACTTCTTCCACTTCTACTGCTAATACTGTCGGAACTGTTCCAGTTGTTCCTGAGCCTGAAGTTACTTCCATTGTTGCTACTGTTGTAGATAATGAAAATACAGTAACTATATCAACTGAGGAACAAGCACAACTTACTAATACCTCTGCTATTCAAGACCTGAGTGTTGAAGTATCCACTAATACTGGGGAAGAAGCATCTAAACAGGAAACTGTAACAGAGTAAGTTTAGTAATTACTGAAAGTCAGTACCAGATAATATAAGAAATTACCAGTTTAATCAGTGACTATTAAGTCTTTTAAGTAAAAATTTTTAAGAATCATAACTTATTAGTTGATAAATATTGAGACTGAATTTTGAGAATGTCATGCCACCAAACTATGATAAAACTAGTTCACTAAAGCTTTAGGAAGTAGAGCTAATAAGGTGAGACACATATTTAAAGGAATGCCAACACACAGCATTTGAATGCAGTATTTGAAAGCAACATGAATGCAAAATTTCATGTTTTACTGAATACCGGTACTTTCAATAAGGATATCCAAATCTTTTTTTTTCCCCCACTCCTTTTGCCTCATTCTCCATTAAAGGCCCAGGATAGCACTGTGAGGAAAGTGTTTGATGTTAAACATAATTGTTTTGTTTCTTTGGTGGTGTTGGGTATTCAGGTTCCTGCAAATAAATGTTAAAAATACAAATATGAAAATCAGGGGAAACAGCAGAATAGAGGATAGGGACCCCAGGGGTAGGGAGTGGGAAATGTAGGATAGTGTTAGTTATATTATATGCATGTATGAATTTGTAGCAGAATTTAAGTTTTGTTGAAAAATACATAACAGAGAAGGCGATTTATAAAGAAGTACCATTGTCCAGAAAACATATGATAAAGCACTTAGGGAATGTTAAAATAATGTTGTGACTATTTTCTACCATTTACGCAAAAACTAAGTAGACAGAAAAGCTAACACCAGGGCACAAAGAAAACTCTGATATTACTATAGACTGCACTAAATTAATACAGCTTTTTAGTAAAACAAAACTATTTTTACATGTGCTTGCATACCCTATAGTCTAGTAATATGTTACATGACTAAGTTTTATATAGTTTAGAAATTGTAAAACTAAACTTCTTTTAGGTTGTCCATGTGTATAAAAAGTTAACTATCTTATGATCAAAACATGATTATCTAATTTACCATTTAAACATATTGCCTTCACCTCTCTACCTCTTGTGTTCTTTTGTTTCTTGTTTGTTAGCTTCTCAAAATAACCTTATAGTTTTTTGATCTACAGAAGATGAAAGAAATCAATATGGTATATTCTGAGGCACAACAAATAAGATTAGCTTTTTTATTTATAAATTTTTATACTTTTCTATACATGTAAGACATGTGCATGCATATGTATATTTAAATTACATATATGTATATGTGTGTGTGTGTATGTTTGTGTGTATCCAGAAACTTCTTCCACAGTAATAAAGATACGTATTTAATCATGTCACACAATGGCATATCATCATTCTATGATTTATGTATACATAAATGTAAATGTTCCTCTTCATGATAGTTATTTAGACTTTTTGGAATGTAGTTTTTTGGTATCTTTTCACATTTAAACTTTTTTCTTCTTTGTAATGTAGTCATTTATATCTGTGAGGGATTGATTCCAGGAATTCACGAATGCCAAAATCCACAGATTCCCAGGTTCCTTATATAAATTGGTGTGGTTATTTGCATGTAACCTATGCACAGGCTCCTGTAAACTTTAAATCATGTCTGTATTTCTTAATAATACCTAATACAATGTAAATGTTACTCAAATAATTATTATTGTTTTGAGGATAATGATAAGGAAGAAAATTTGTATGTGCTCAGTATAGATACATTTGTTTTCTTTTTTTTCCATGAATGTTTTCAGTCCACTGTTGGTTGAATCTTTTGATATAGAGGGCTGAGTGTAATTTTTTTTTTTTTGTAATATTAACAAAAATTTTTTTCCTTCTTTCCAGGATCTCATTATTATAGTACCTGGGGCATTATAATAAACTTGATTTTAATTACTGTAAACCAGACATTTTGTGTCTGTTAATTTTTCACTTAGATTTTTTGAATATTTTTTGAAAATTGAAAATTTTATAAATTTGTAAATTTTGTAAAAATTGTATTTTTGAAAAATACGATATTTTTTGAAAATTGAAAATATGTAGATCTCCTGGAGTGTGAGACATTGTGATTCAGACACAATATTTGAATTTTTTTGTCTTTGTCAATCATATTTTAGTGTCTCTACTTGTAAGCATTTTCCTTAAAAACCGTTCTACCTTTATTTTACGTAGAACTAAATTATAAGACTTACACAATATTTTCATTTTAGATTGAACCCCATAAAAATACAGAAGATAATTTTTGGTGTTCATTCTTTGTGTTTTGAGATCAGTGTTTTGCAAACTTTTTTATAAATGTTAAAAGGTAAATATTTTTGGTATTAGTTATACGGTCTTTTTCACAATGACTGAACTCTTGTAACACAAAATCATCCATAAACAGTATATAAACAAGTCGAGTGTGGTTGTTTCCCAGTAGTAAAACCATATTTACAAAAATTACTAATGGGCTATATTTGGCTAGTGGATCATAATTTGCCAACACTGATACAGATTGATATTTACCCAGATGTCAGAGTTATTAAGGCACTAATATGGAACCACAGAATGAGTTTTTTTTTTTAATTAGATGGATATAGAGACAGAATTGAGGGGGAAACATTATCAAACATTCAAGAATCATTGTATATATAATTAGTTATCCCTAGCTAATGCCATATCTTGGATGCCCAGCTTGGGTTTCACCTGTTGCTGTTTCCCCCAGAAGAACTCCCGAGTTAAATGGATATCTCGTGGAGGACAGAGATCTCCTTCTGAGATGATTCCCCCATATTCCCATTCTCCAGTCTCCTAGGAGTTCTTCATACACCTTCCCTGCCTGTCCCCTGCTACGCCTCCAAGTGTCCTAGGGAGTCATCTCCATGTTGTGTTGAGAATCATACAATTTGAAGTTATTATTAGCTTAGCTGTCTAACATACTGCTTCCCGTGTATTCTAGCTTCCACAGATAAGAGAAACCATTGGGGCCTTGAGTCTCTGAGACTGGGATACTTCACTTAGCATAATTCCTTCCATCTCCATCCATTTGGCTGCAAAAGCCATAATATCATCTTCTCTAATGGCCGAGTAGTATTCCATTATATATAAGTACCAAAGTTTTTGTATCCAGTCATCGAGTGAGGAGCGTCTGGGTTGGTTCCATAATCTAGCTACCGTAAATTGAGCTGCTGTATGCATCGATGAAGCCATATCATTATAATATGCTGATTTTAACTCTTTTGGGAAAATACCCAGGAATGGGATAGCTGGATCATAAGGTGGTTCCATCCTTAAGTTTTTGAGGATTCTCCACACTGCTTTCCAGAGTGGCTGAACCAGTTTGCGGTCCCAGCAGCAGTATAAAAGTGTTCCTCTTTTCCCACAGCCCCTCCAGCATCTGTTGTTGTTAGAATTTTTCATTTTTGCCACTCTTAACAGGAGTGAGGTGGTATCTCATTGAAGTTTTGATTTGCATTTCTCTTATAACTAATGATGTAGAGCATTTTCTCGTATATTTATGGGCTTACGGAATGGGTTTTTAATAAGCCATTAAGAATATTAATGTGTGTACTTGTGGAGCTAGTATTTTAGTGCAGTTAAATGTTTTAATTTCGTATTTGTACGTTTGTAATACTGAAGTTGCAAAAAAACTTCTTTGTCTTCAGTTAAGTGAAGTGGGAGACTTCATTCAAAAATTGTCAAATTTTAACTTAATATCTGTTAATTAAAGAATATTTCTAAGTGAAGCAAATGTTTATTCAAATTACGAAAAACATGTTTAAATTTCTTTTTAGTTTTATTCCCAAAAAAGAGGAGGAAGAAAGCCAACCTGCAAAAAAAACATATACTTGGAATACAAAGGAAGAGGCAAAGCAAGCATTTAAAGAATTATTGAAAGAAAAGGTATTTTTATTACAAATTTTTATTTGACATGGCAATAATTGCCTAAGGAATGGGAATGAAGTTTCACTTGGTCACCTTGATGCCTTTATTGAAGATACTAATCTCATGAACGGTTGTAAGTGACAATAAACTAAATTTGGTTTTTTGCATTTTTGAAAAATGCTTTTATGTTCAAAAAGGAACTGCACATTCTACCTCTATTGGTTTTTTTGGAAGTGCTAGGGATTGAACCTAGGTGTGATTTACCACTAGACTACATCCTCAGCCCTCTTTTATTTATTTTTATTTTGAGACAGGGTTCTAAGTTGCTTAGGACCTTGGTAAGTTTCCAAGGCTGGCCTTGAACATCCAATCCTCCTACGTCATCCTCCAAAATCATATTAGACATAATCTCCCAGGGATTACAGGAGTGTGCCACTGTGTCCAACTACCTCAGTATTTAATTTAAGATGGTTTTTGGAATTATTGCTTACCTTTTAATCAGCAGTGTAAGGTAGTAGAATTGTGTTTCAATTTCAGATCAAGTTTCTTTTTCGGACAATAGGTTTTTTTAAGACAAATTTGCCTTCAGTAAAAAAAAAACTGTGAACATTTTTCAAATCTTGCAAAGGATGTGGTATTTGACATTTGCAATAAATGTTGGACCTAGTTCCCTGTTATGTGACTTTTCTATGCTTACGTGAAACTTATTTTTTGCTGTTTTCAGCGCGTACCATCCAATGCTTCATGGGAACAAGCTATGAAAATGATCATTAATGATCCTCGATATAGGTAATACTTTTATTTTTTAATTTTTCATTTTGAGAAGGCAGGACTAGCACATGTAAAATTAAAATTGGGTAGAGTGGTACAGCTTTTTAAACATCCATTTACTTCTATTGTTTTGTTCACCAAAAATAAGCTTGTTTTATGTGTTGTACAAACCAAAAATCCAAAAGATTTGTCATGCAATTTGAACACCATTCTACAAATTAAATTAGAATTTTTTCAAAACGAGAAACTACTTTCTAAAATAATTTTTAATCTTTGGTATGTTATGAATTTTTAAAATTTATGCATGAAAACACTGCATTGTTTTTAACCCGAGCTCTAACATTTGATTCTCCTGCCTTCATTTACTCTTACATGGGATTTTATTTATTTATTTGTCTATTATTACTTAGTGCTTTAGCAAAGTTGAGTGAGAAAAAGCAGGCCTTCAATGCCTATAAGGTCCAGACAGAAAAAGAGGAAAAGGAAGAAGCAAGATCAAAATACAAAGAGGCTAAGGAATCCTTCCAGCGTTTTCTTGAAAATCATGAGAAAATGACTTCTACAACCAGATACAAGTAAGTTTTTAATGATGCATAGAGTATGTTTACTGCATTTTTTGTGTTATACTTCTTGCACAGTGCAGTAACTGACGTAGATGCTATTAAATAAAGCTACAAGGCAATTTGACAATTGTATAAGGTAAAAGATATATTAGTTTCCTGAAACTTAACTGATAGACTTAATTATCATTTAGGAATGGAAGAAAAGGGGAAAAAAGACTGTTTTTAAAGACAAGCTTTATTGTATTTTACTTATTTAAATAATGGTTATTTTTTATGTTTGTTGATTAGACTGTTTTCATAGAGTAGATGAAGCATTCCTGAAAATTACATTTATGTAGTATTCTTTATGTTGCTTTATTATTTATCATTGGAGGTGATTCAGTATTAAAATTTTGCAGTAGATATTTAAGCTTATCTTCTGTATGTACTTCTTAGTTTTCTTTTCTCTTCTAGAAAAATCTGAGTGAACATCCCTGTATTTATGTGTGTATACACACACACTCACACTTTTTTTTTATTTGAAAGAGGGTAATAGAAAATCAATTTTTTTTCATCTGATTTTTGTTTTATCTGTCACTTAATTGTGTATGTGTTACTAGGATTCAAATCTGAGTCTTGACACATTTCAAGGAAGCGCTGAACTGTTGAGACACCTCTCCAACCCTGTTGTATTTTATTTCATGAGTTAACTGAATTTTTGATAACTTTGTGGGAAGTGTGGTAGCCTCTGTAGCTATACTAAGTAATGGTAGACCACAGAAAATTATCCAAAATGAATTCTCTAAGGACAAATGGAAGCCTATAGTATTTTGCTGTTCTTTTCTAAAAAGTTGTTTGTTAGAATATAGTTATGAACTTGGAAAAATATTCATTTCAGTGGGTTTAAATTTATTTTAAAATTAAAAGAACCTGGGGCTGGAGCAGTGGTTCAGCAGTTACAGTGCTTGCCCGGAATGCAAGTACACGAGTTCAAACCCCAGCACTATGTATACAACTAAGTGTCACAGTGAAGAGGGCCACATGAAAAGCTAAAGAAAATTGAATCTTTCTCTTATCTTTCACTATCCCTCTCTCTTTAAAAAATAAATAAAATTAAACTAGTTTCAAACTTTTATTTAATAATAAAAATAACATTTTTAATGAACAGAAAGGCAGAGCAAATGTTTGGAGAGTTGGAAGTCTGGAATGCAATATCGGAACGTGATCGTCTTGAAATCTATGAAGATGTTTTATTCTTTCTGTCAAAAAAAGAAAAGGTACTATTTATTCTTATTTAATGTATTTATGAACAAAATGTTTCTTCATTCTGATTAGGAATTATAACATGTCCATTTTATTGAATAGTTTATGCAGTGTAGTATGTCTAGTTATTAATAGTAAAGTTTAATTATAGAATGGATAACTCCTATAAGTTTCTTTATCACCCTTCCTCTGACATTGTACATGATGATATAGTCCCAGTAGTTACTGATTTCTTGACAATAATTACTATTACCTGCCACTCTCTGCCTGCCTTATTGGAAAATAATATACCTTTTTTAGCTGCATTAGGTTTAAAAGCACTCTTTTTGGGCTTTTAACTTATGATTCTGTTGTGAAAGAATGGCAATGATTTGAGGTTGTCCTCATTAAACTGAACTTGGATGATAATGTTTTAATACGCTTGTCTTTATTCATGTCTTTTTAATTGTATGTCATTTAATTTTACATAATCCAATTTTAAAGAAACGTACATAAATCCAAGTATTATCAAAACTTGGAACAAAGCTGAAGGTCATGAAGACCTTAGTATTATACCACTGTGTGACTTATCCAGTAACTAGTTATAGGTTGCATCTGTAATATATACTGGTAGGAACAAAGTATTATAGGGTGGAGATTAAAATAGACTTGGTCATGAGAATAAAAAGAAATCACCACTAATTGCAATTCAAGTTTCTTTTAACTTCAGAAAGTATACTCATACTTTTATTGCAGGAACAAGCAAAGCAGTTAAGGAAAAGAAATTGGGAAGCCTTAAAAAACATACTTGACAATATGGCTAATGTAACATACTCTACTACTTGGTCTGAAGCTCAGCAGTATCTAATGGATAATCCAACTTTTGCAGAAGATGAGGAGTTACAGAGTAAGAATAATAACTGAGAAAAATTGTTTCTAAACAGTGTTCTTCATCAGCAAAGAATGATTTTCAATTTATATAAAATCACTCAGTTTTTTAAAAGTTTTTTGTCTATCACTGAAAGTGGGGTATTTCTTTCTAATCATTGTTATTTAGGATATTTTTCTAGAAATCTAAGTTAACTTTTAACAATGATTTTTGAAATATGTAAATCATGGGTCAGACTTGAAATTGCGCTTATCGATTTATATCTAACTTGGCGTTTATATGTAAATTGCTCTTTTACTTAAGCTCTTTTGTTGATACACTAACTTTTCTGTGTGTGTGTGATCGTGGGGATGGAACCCAGTGCATCACTTATGCTAGCCAAGGTAGTAATTTCAGAGTTTTACAAAAAGCAAATATTCTATCAATTCTCTTATATTAAGCATCCCCAAGTACTTTTTCTGGCTTTCCTCATTGCATATAAAGTTATAAGTTTCTCTGTCATCCTTCTGAAAATCATGCCCCCAAAGAATTACCTTGTATAGCAATATTATAGTCCTCTTGGTTTGTACAAGTACAGTCAGATGTTCACACAATGATGAAATCACCTCAGGACACATTTTTTAGAATTTAACCTATTGGTAAAGTGACACATGGCTGCTGGAAAAGTTCCTGGGGTAATCTTGGTATTTCTGTCTTACTTTCTTTTGGAACCAGTGATTGAAAACAGGGGTACTTAACCACTGAGCCCCATACTCAGCACTTTTTTTTTTTAATTTTAAGACAAGGTCTCGCTAAGTTGCTGAAGGTGACTTCGAACTTGTAATACTCCTGCCTCAGGTTCCCAAGCTTGCTGGGATTATAAGCGTGTACCACCATGCCTAGCATTTCTGGCATATTTTGACATAACAATTTTATTTTCATTAGTTTTGTCATTACTAGGTATCCTTTATTTCATATTCATCTCTCATTGAGTTCTTTTTGAAATTCCTCTTGAAACTTTCTGTTATAATGATAAATCATATTTGAGTTTAAATACAGGTACTTTTGAAGGCAAATTTGAAATTTGTGGGGCATTCATGTACATAGTTAAACTGCGTGTCTTAATAATTGCTAGATATGGATAAAGAAGATGCATTAATTTGCTTTGAAGAACATATTCGTGCTCTAGAAAAGGAAGAAGAAGAAGAAAAACAGAAGAGTTTGCTGAGAGAAAGGAGACGACAACGTAAAAACAGGGAATCTTTTCAGGTAATACAATAATTTCTAACAGTTTTATAAAAAACATCGATAACAGTTTTGAGACACCTATTCCCAAATCATTAACGTTTAGGCTTTGTGGAGGATACATATGTTCTTAATTCTTCAATTTCTACAATTAGTTATTCTACTTTAATGATCTTTTTTGGCAAGAGAATGTAGAAGACTGTAGCAGATGTTATGTAAGGTGAACATGAATAGCTAAGATTTTGCTTGAAAAAATTCAACAGCTGCTGAGTAGTAAAGCTAGAATTTGACTACATACAGTTTTGATTACAGATTCTTTCATTACTTGCTACATTAGCATAAATGCTTAGTAATAGTGGCTTAAATAAGCTTGATTCTTGAAATAATACTCTGTTCAATCTAGGGCAAGGTATGCCTTCCTCTGGAGCAGTGATACTCAAAACTGAGTTTCATAATCACCTAGAGGGCTTTAAAAAAAAAAAAATTCCTCGCCACGCTGGGGATCACTAACCATCTTAAATGTCACAAGCAATAACATGAATTTTAGTCCTTATTCCATAAAAAGTTACTATTCTGATAGGTTACTTTACCTACATTGTTTTCCAGAGGATCATTTGGAAGACTGTTAAAACCACAGATTTTTTTTGAGCATTATCCAAAGAATTTGATCCATTGTGTCTGGATGGAGTCTGAAATTTTGCATTTCTAAATTTCCAGATGATACTAATAGGGATAGACCACTCTCTGAGAACCCAGTGCCCAGTAACATTAGCCCCAACTTTATGGTTAAGGGTAATATGTCCCTTAATTACATTTTAGCTAAGGGAAAAAACACTGAAATGATAAGTTATTTTTAAATCCAGAGATGTAGAAGTGTTAACTAATTTCATTCAAATTCAGTTCTTGAAAATGTAATCACATGGTCACAGATGACTATAAAAGAGGCTAGAAAACCTCATTTTTAGTAAGCAGCTGTGTGACCAAAAGATGGGGAGGACTATTACACTGCACTTACTGACCTTTATTGTCTACTTTAAAGGTCTAAAGTTTGTAGTGATTTAAAATGAGACATGAAGAATAATGAAAATAAAATTGAAATCTGGGTCACAGAAAATATGAAAATACAATACAGACTATCAAATTCTCAAGCTGGAGAATATGAGGAAGAAATTTTATGTAAAGTCTCCATTGCTCTTTTAAGTCTAAAGTATGGCTCAAAATCAGATTGGTGTATTTCTGGCTTGGTTTATGATTACTTTTAATATAAATGGTGTTAAATCCTTATTGATGATTTTTGACATACTTGACCCAGTAACTCCTGTGCTATTATTCAGACTTACCAAAGTGTATTTAGAACTTCAGTAAAATGAATTAAAAGACAAAATTGACTTTTATAATAAAAGATCATACGTGCAAAGAAAATTTTCAGTAATAATGCTTATGATGATCACTGTCTTTTTATTGGGTACTCATTGTCCTATCATGTACTATAAATATTAATCACATCTATGACCAACTTAGGTAGGTTTTCGGGATGTTTTGTTTGTTTGTTTTTTAAGTCTTAACACTGGTGTTTGAATTCATGTCAAATATCAAAAGGATCAGTGCAAAGCTTAAGGGAGAACCACAGAAATGTGTAGTATCTCAGAATGAGCAGCCAAAATGAAGTTTTAAGATACAGCAGTGATCTTCAGAGCAAGGTTTCCAGTTACACAGAATTCATATCCCCTGGAAAGTTACAAAAATGAAAATTAGTAAGCCCCAATTCAGGACCTTCTGAGTCCAGTTCTGTGAGTGGGACCTCAGTCTGTGAAGTTTCATTGTTGTTAACAGTTCTTCAGATTTTTTTTTTTTTTTGAGAAATCTCTGAGATGAAGGGAAGTCACCAAAAACAAGCAAAAAAAAAAGTTCAGAATTGTAGAATGAAGACTGAAAAAATACTGTAAAACCTGGTAATTAAGGTATTTAGTGATCATTGGCATAATAGGGAAGTTAAATTGTTGACAGTTGAAAGGTAAATCAAATACAATTAGACCTTTCTTTTAGGTGTTTATAATCTCAGGAGTAAGAAAAGGGGTTTTCATGGTTAAAAGTAGTTAAGAAGAAAAAATCGAAAAAGAATGAAAAAGTGAAGTTATCTCTCATTAGAATCTTTGAAGGTTTGAAATGCAAGCATTAATATATATGAAGTTATATTGTAAACCATATAAGAGAGGACAAAAAGAAGGGAGAAGAGGAAAAATTAATACTGAGTTGGATCTAAGGCACATCCATGTTTAACCAGGAAAAAAATTTTTTGAATGTCACTGTTATAAAGGAAAAAGGTACTTCTAGTGAGTAGAGAGAGACCAGTCTAAACATCTGACAATGTACAAAACCACCACCACAAAAAATGAAAAGAAAAATAAAAAGAGTTAGGTGCTCAGTCATGTAAGATGTCATAGATGTCATTTAATTCCAAGGTTGAGGACTCTCCTCCTCTAAAGAAAAGAGAAGGCTCAGTTATCTATGAAGCTGTTTGCTTTCCATAATGTAAAAGATTATGCAGTTGTTTCCCAAGTTTAAATTAGTAAATAAAAAAGAGAAAGAACTATAAAATTCTATCAAGTGATTTACATAACTAAATTCATATTACTTCTCTGATTTTTAAAAAGTAAAATTAATGATTGGATTTCAACTCAGTGCTCTAAAGAAAAAAAAAGAACTCAGTTGATTTTAATTTTCATTCACATTAGGGATCCATTATTGAAATGGATTTATTCCCCCCAGTTCCATGAATTTTTCAGACCTCAGCAACCTGCAAGTCATCCTGGAACTGAATACATTAGTAAAGCAGTTACGATAGAAGTGGGTAGAGTCTAACATCCTATAGAATTATCTCTGAAAATAGTTTCCGAACTATTTTAGAGACTCAAAAAGGGGGGTCAAATGAAGAACCTGCTGACCACACAACTAGGGTGGGTGGGTTAAGGCAGGTTCCACTTACATTGAAAGGAAAGGGTGAAAAAATTTTGATAAGAATTGTGGAGGGATGAAATTGTCTGGACATGTTTATCTTTGTTTTTGAAGAGGAGTGGAGTGGTATGCTCCACATTTATCCAACAAAAATATATGTGCTATATATGAAAGTTTAATTTACTAAATTTTAATTTTTTTAATCTAACCTATGTTGGAAATACTACATTTGAACTGATAATCAAATCTTACCTGAACAGGTACTAAATCTTTAAAACATTGTGCTTTATATTTATAGCTCATTGTAGTTCAGATAAGACATAATTGAGAGATGGGCCCAGAAACTACTTTTGGTCATTGGCTACCATATTGAATAGGGCAAGTCCAGGAATTGTGGAATCGGAAATTAGGGTTATAGTTTCCTTAGAGGCAGTTATATAGGATTAAATTCTGTAAGGACTGGGGGATGCAGGATTTGTAGAAATTGATAGCACCAATCCCTGTATATTGCCCTGAAAGTCATCAGTGGGAAAACAAAGGGCTGAATATGACAATAAGCAAATTTTTTAAAAAATTTAGATATAAGGTGATGTGAAAGAAAGGAAATGGTTTTAAAGGAAGCATACATATTTATTCTTTAGCTTCATCATTTTAGATAGGTAATATACAGTATTTTAAGTTCATACATAGGAGTGTGTGTATGAGTGAGTGTGAGTATATATGTATTTAAAAAAAACAAATGGTATTCTATCTTGACAGGAAAATGAAGTCTAGAAAGATAATGTAGTGTTAAATGTCCTTTTTTCTGAAGGATAATTGGGTATGTTAAGCAGTTTTTTCCTTCATCAAATAGCAAATGTTCTTTGCTCCTAAACATGATAACATTAGAATAAGTTTTAAATATTGCAAATTTTTAATGTGTATTTTTATATTGTACTTATATGTCCAGTGTACTAAAAAGTGATTTTTCGAATATGGTTGTTTTCCCCCAGATATTTTTAGATGAATTGCATGAACATGGACAGCTTCATTCTATGTCATCTTGGATGGAATTATATCCAACTATTAGTTCTGACATTAGATTCACTAATATGCTTGGTCAGCCTGGTGAGAGTCTTTTCTTTACAAACTTGTAGTAACAATGGTATTTGGAATATGGGCCAAAGGGGAAGGTGGTTATGTTGGGTGAAGGGTGCTTTATTTTATTTTTGTTTTATAAACAAAAAAGTAATTGCAGCTCTTTGGTTAGAGCTAGCTTTTGACTTCTTTAGTTTTTTCATTAGGATCAACTGCACTTGATCTTTTCAAGTTTTATGTTGAGGATCTTAAAGCACGTTATCATGATGAAAAAAAGATAATAAAAGACATTCTAAAGGTAAATAAGTGTATTTATTCTTGCCTATTAACCCAGTGCAATTTACAAATTATTACTATATTCCTATGACTTATGTGTTATTTTTAACAAAATTTCTGGGATTTAGGATAAAGGATTTGTAGTTGAAGTAAATACTACGTTTGAAGACTTCGTGGCAATAATCAGTTCAACTAAAAGATCAACTACATTAGATGCTGGAAATATCAAGTTGGCTTTCAATAGTGTAAGTTATCATTAACTAGCTTTGTTAACACAATTTTTATCATGTTCAGCTACAAGTTATTTAAATAGGGTGTTGGCATATAGGAATATGTATAGGTTTTTATAGGGTAGGTAAAGTACAAAATAATGCATTGGAGGATAGACTGTTAAGCTTGCTTTACTCAAATTAACTAGCATTCCAGACAAGCTAGTCCTATGATATATGAATACTTCTAAATTAAGAACAATGAATTCTTTCAATTTACAGTCTAGTAATTATACCATTGTATCTAATTAAATATAATTTTCTAATAGTTACTAGAAAAGGCAGAAGCCAGAGAACGTGAAAGAGAAAAAGAGGAGGCTCGGAAGATGAAAAGAAAAGAATCTGCATTTAAGAGCATGCTGAAACAAGCTGCTCCTCCAATAGAGTTGGATGCTGTCTGGGAAGATGTATGTGTACTTGCAAATTTTCTCTAATGAAATTTTCATGGTTTTTGTTTTTAACAATTAAAAAGAAAAGTTTTAATTCCTTTCCCATTTAAAGCCCCCCAAAAGCTAAAATTATATATATATAATATATATATATATATTATATATATATATATAAAATATTTCAAAAAGTATTAAGTCAGCTGTGACTCTGTATTTATGAATATCTGTTAATGATTTGGACTTTTGAAGGAAGAAAATAATGTTCTTTCAGAGGATCACTTATCTCAGTTTTCACTTGCTGATTTGATTCTTTTTAAGCATACTGATGTACTTTTCTTGGCATTCATGTATTTATTCCATTACTGAATTTTTCAGATCCGGGAGAGGTTTGTTAAAGAGGCAGCCTTTGAAGACATTACTCTAGAATCTGAAAGGAAAAGGATATTTAAAGATTTCATGCATGTGCTTGAGGTAATTTTAGTATTCTCATACTGAATGAAATATATTATAAAACATACAAAATAATTTAAAATTTTACAGTGCTCAATGATCAAAGTATATTTCTTAATAATCACTGCTTTTGTACAAATCTATTTACCTGAGAAGTTTAGGCTCTCACTAAATTGCTTAGGGCCTCACTAAGTTTCTAAGGCTGGCTTTAAACTTGAGATCCTTCTGCCTCAGCCTCCCAAGTTGCAAGGATTATAGGCATACGCCACCATCCATGCCCAGGTTTTCTTCTTCTTCTTTTTTTTTTTTTTTTTTTTTTTTTTTTTAAAGAAAGAATTTTATTTAGTTTTTCATTGTGGCTTTCATTGCTCCAGCACTTCGTTGTGTATGTGGTGCTGGGGTTCTAACCCACGTCTTTGTGCATGTCAGGCAGGTGCCATAACTGCGGAGCCACGCTCCAGCACCCTGTAGAAATTTTTGAAGTGAAATAAAATACAAGTATGCATGGGAATATTCATAGTAATATGTTGAGACTGTGTATTTTATAGTTTCAAAAATTTAGCAATTTGGGGCTGGAGCGGTGGCTGGGTGGTTACGGTGCTTGCCTGGCACATACAAGTAACACAGGTTCAAACCCCAGCACCCATATACACAACTAATTGTCACAGCAGTGAAAGCCATGTAAAAAACTCAATTAAAAAAAAAAATTTATTCTCTCTGTCTCTCACTGTCTTTCTCTTTAAAAAAAAAAAAATTCAGCAATGTGTCAATGACATGAATTGAGTAGTACACTGAAAGTAATTTTCTTATAAAGCAAATAGAAAATAGCTTTTAAGCATGATTCAGATATTATACTACATCAAATGTATGGAAAATACAGAAGGTTTCTGAAAAAAATTGGAATAAATAGTAAGTTTTATTAAAATATGTAATGAAAATGTAAAATCTCATTTTTGTCCTGTTTCAGGTAGTCATAAATATGCTCAGTTGACAATAATTGAATAATAATATTTTATGCCTGTACAGGGTAGGCAGTGTTCTGTTTGTTTAGTATAGATTATGTGTATGAAATAAATCCTCACAACAAGCTTATGAAGTTACAGATGAGAAAACTTTGGCAAAGTGAAATGTGAATTACCTTACAGAGAAGAGATTCAGCCCAAACTTTTTGACTCCAGGGTCAGTATTTTAAAGAGTTCACCAAACAAGCTAAAGCTTTACAATAAGCCAAAAGGTAGTACAAATCTAATATTGTAGTGTTGGCATTGTAATTGGGCACAAAGGTTACTTGACTTTTCACTACATCTTCAGATTATTGTTCTGGATTGATACAACTGTTAAATTGTGGTATATACTCAGCTATTGAAAAGAATGAGATTATGGCCTTTGCCAGTATAGAAATGTAGAATAATATCATGCTAAGAGTTATCAGGTAAACTCAGAGGTCCAGTGTTTTCTCATGCAGATGCTAGAGTAAAATAAAGGAAAGGGGGAAGGAATGACAAAGTTACATAAAGAACCAAATACAGATTGACAGATGAACTAAAATAAGTTTAATAGAGGAAAGAGAAGGGGAGGGGGAGAAAGGAAAGGGGGGGAGATAAAACAGTGTATTTTTGCACCACTAGGATACTGAATAATTCCCATGCAATCAGTAAAAAGTGGAAAAGTCGAAAATAAAATCAAAGGAAGATCAGTGCTGGGAAGGGATATTTTATCAAATTATATTGTTATAATGTCTACATGCTTGCATATGTATCAGCAGATCCCATCATTATGTGTAACTGTAAAGCACCTATAAAAAGTGGGGGGGGGGGCTGAGAAGAGACAAATAAGAAGAAAATGATTCTTAGAGGAAAAGAAGAAACAGATTTTGCATTTGTTCTTTGACCAACCATGTTTATCTCCTTTCAAGAATGGTTCTGAGTAGGTTCTTTACCTCAGTGCTTTGCTCAGCTAGTTAGCCAGAGCAAGATTCCTCAGGAAAAAAATGCCTGAATATTACTTTATGTCTTTATTTCACTGTTACTGAAAGCACTTGCCACTGTTCTACAGTTTATACCTTTCTAGGTATAAACTACTGGTCCATTCTCATTCTTATAAAGACTAATCCTATTATTAATACTTTTTTTTTTTTAAGATTCTTTTGTTTGGATGTCTGAATGAGTATAGCATGAGTAAGAAGAAACAAAACCTTAAATGATAATGATTCTTTTGTATAGTCTTCAGGGATTTCATCCTAAATAGGTGGCATTTAAGCCTAAGAACTCATTGTATATAACTTTAAAATTTTCTGTAAGATGAGCTGTGTAAAACAAATGAAATTTTGTGTTTTTTTTACCCTGTTAGCATGAATGTCAACATCATCATTCAAAGAACAAGAAACATTCTAAGAAATCCAAAAAACATCATAGGAAACGCTCCCGCTCCCGATCAGTAAGGAATTTTAAAGATAGCACCCTGAGTTTATTAGAATATTTATTAGCATCTTTGTGAATAAAATTTATTGTTTTTAGGGGTCAGATTCAGATGATGATGACAGCCATTCAAAGAAAAAAAGACAGCGATCAGAGTCCCGTTCTGCTTCAGAACATTCTTCTAGTGCTGAGTCTGGTAGGCATTTCTGTTTATTGTTTACAATTGTTGACCCTTTGATTACCTCAAATTCTTAACATTTTTCCCCATTATCCTATTCAGAGAGAAGTTACAAGAAATCAAAAAAGCATAAGAAGAAAAGCAAGAAAAGGAGACATAAATCTGTAAGCAAGCTTCAAGGGTTTTATTCTCTACCAAGGCTTTTTGGTCCTTAGCTTTCTCAGTGGCCATAGAACCTTCTCCCAGTCTAATCATATATTGTGCAGTTTAGGTGGAGTCCTAAGTGTAGACGTCTTGCAGAATCAATTTTATTTAGTTTCTCATGTGGCTTTTGTTGCTCAGACACTTTGTTGCGTATGTGATGCTGGAGTTTGAACCCGCTTACTCGCGCCATGCCAGGCAAGCGCTGTAACCGCGGAGCCACTGCTCCAACCCATAAGTGTAGACTTCTATAGTTGTGCTCACCTTAACTTTTCATTAAAATGATTTGGTTAGCTAGGTATAGTAGTGCACTCCTGTAATCCCAGTGGCTGAAACAAGAGGATCACAAGTGCAAATCCAGCCTCAGCAACTTAGCAAGACCCTGTCTCAAAATTTAAAAACAAAAAGGGCTGGGAATGTGGTTCAGCAGTTAAGCTCCAGTATAAAAAAAAAAAAAATGGTGAGCTTCAAACAAGTATGCAGACCAGTGTCAAGATTCTTCCCCTTGTCTTTAATAGTCAAAAAAAACCCAAAAGTAAGTGTGTGTGTGTTTTACAGCTGTTGTTTAAAACCACAAATGTAAGCATTTAAACAACCATTTTGCAGCCATTGTAGTTCTTCATCTGACGTGAACATTCATCAGGGTCTCACCTTTTGAATTGGATTTTTTTTCGTGTTTCTCACATAAATTTGTACGTATCTAATCAAGAGCCACTTATTTAGACACTACTCTTATAAGAATTTCCTTTTTGCAGTATGCTATCTACATATCTAAATAAATAGTAAATTGGAGTGGTGAAATATGTAACATCTGAGCTTTGGGGGTAGCTCAGTTGGAAAGTACATGTTTAGTATGTTTGAAGCCCTGGGGTTTTTTCTTACCACCACAAAGGAGAAAAAAACGCAGTATGTCTATATTTACATAATATGTGTAACCCACCTAAAATGGTAGTATTTTTTAGTGGTGTTATACCCTATCAGAATGGTGTCGAACTCGTGAGGACTGCCTCTTTCCATAAATATTTGGGAAATTTTTACCAAATACTTGAGGTTAACAGTTCAACTTATATTTCCCTACTCTACAGACACAACCTATTATGCATGCATGTTCTTAAATATTATGAGAATTTTTAAAAAACTAGAATCATATCTCTACCAAACTACATAGGACTCTCCAGAATCAGATGCTGAGCGAGAGAAGGATAAAAAAGAAAAAGACCGGGAAAGTGAAAAAGATAGAACTAGACAAAGATCAGAATCAAAACACAAATCACCGAAGAAGAAGACTGGAAAGGATTCTGTAAGTATCCAGAATTCATTCTTGCTTTTGCAAAATAATGAAAACTGGTTTAAAAAAAATTTTTTTTTAACTTTTTCAGTTCTGCTACCTTCAAGAAAAACAGTGAAGTCAGTGAACTGCTTCTCATACAAAATAGATTTCTAATATATGTTGTCATGAATGGCCTTTGATTTGAGTCTCCTAAATTTATATCCCTTAAAAAATAACAGCATTCTGTACCTATAGTTTTAATCTACTATATTGTACATTTTCGCTAAGAAGTGACACTGGATGTTTTCTCCCAGATTTTTAAATTTTATTTATTTAAGGAATATAAAATAGAGACTCATCAGAGATTTCTTAGATATCCACAGTGGTCATTGTTACACTTTTTACCAGCTTTTAAAGATAGTATTCTAATAATGTTTATAAATATGAACTGATAGAGAAAGGGTGAACATGTTTTATTACCATGTTACATATTTAGTTTCTCATATATACATAAGGTACATGAATGGCAGAGCACATGATAATGTAAACCTTCTTTGCTTTGCCAATTCATTGTACAAATATCATGAGTTTAAGCAAGGGTAGTGCCTAGGAATCATCAGTGGAAAATGTTGACCCATGTAGATTAACGCTGGCCCTACTCCCCGTCACTAGATATTCTGATCCAGTTGATATTTTTCTTTTGTTTTGTTTCATTCTGTTTGTCTGTTTTTAACCTACATGCAACAGGGTATGTCTGTTAACCTTAGTGAAGAATGAATGCTTCCCTTCCTCCATGCTTATTACTACTTTTCCCTAATGAGGGTTTAACAAATTTTCTGAAGGAAGTTGGGAAAAGTCTATCAACTCTTCAAAGGTTGTCTCAAGGAGAATGCTGTGTTTTTGTTTATTCAGCATAAATTTTGTCCTGCTTGTAAATCCAGTGGTGCTGTGAGCATTAGAATCAGAATATTTAGAGTAGAGTAATACTTTCCCTTTCTGTGACAGAGTGCTGAATACCTGGCCTCTTTTTAATAATTAGAAATAAGATGTCTCATTCAGTTTTGTACAAGGAAGGAGAAGAAACCAGTGTGTGCCATTCTTGTGACTTCCTAAATTGTTTCTCCTCTAATGTGGCTAGTTGGTGGGCTTTTGAGTAAGAGGTCAGTCTTTTAATCCTGTGAAATGTACATGTGTTTTTTGGAAGAAAATCTATATAAATCTTGGATTCTTTTTTTCACAGGCTCATGACTTTTTATGAGTGCAAACATTAACTATAATTACATTCACTGTCTTTTCAGGGTAACTGGGATACTTCTGGCAGTGAACTGAGTGAAGGGGAATTAGAAAAGCGCAGAAGAACCCTTTTGGAGCAACTGGATGATGATCAATAAATTATACCAAATATATGTTTACAGTATGATTTAAAGTCTAATTCAGACCAGGGACTCTATTTTAAGTTCAGTTTAAATAACACTGGGTTTTAATTGTATCACAGAAAAAAAAAGTGCATTTAAGTATTGTTATTGTGGACTTTATATAAACAAAAGAAATTGAAAATAACATTGATTCTATATCAAGAATCATATTTTCCTACAGTCATTACTGTCTTTCTGTGACCCTTTCATAGGGCACTGCAGGATGGATTAAAGGTGGCAATTTACTGATAACTGCAGATGTCTCTACTTTGTTCTAAAGTCTTAAGTCATGAGGTGATTTGATTTACTTTATAGAAGTTGGATTTTGGAGATATAATGACAATTTTTTTGATAATATAGTAGTACAAAAAAAGCACCAGCAACCAATAAAACTGCTTTTTTGTGCACTACCAACATGGTTACAGCCAATGTGATCTTTTATGGTGAACTTGTAAGAAATGGTTGTTTTTGATGGAAACTTGGTAGACCCTTAATTCACTATAGTGGTGCAATAAGCACTGCTGTAATAAAGCCACCATTCATTATTTTTTATGAAACATCTGACTACATTTTAAAAAGGCTATTGTGAGGGCATTATTTTGAGCATCTATTTTGAGGTGATGTTTATAAAAGTTAACATCAAATTAAATTGCAAGTTAGTTTAAATATATTGCCTTAAGGACCTACTAAAGAATGTGCCACCAATCTTTAAGTGATAGTTGCAATATCCTTGTCAAAAAATAAGGAAAAAAATCAATGTTGACTTAAAACATTTTCTTTAACAACTGTCTTGCTCTCTTATTTTTTAATCCAGACCATTTTGTTTCCTTTTTTCTTTGTGCCCCCCCCCCCCATTGAGGAGGGCTTTTACCTTCCCTACTCACTGAGAAGTATTGACTTCGTGGTACACATTCTAAAGCATTTCTGATTTGAATATTTTTGTACATTTTTATCAATTATTAAACCTTCTCTTCTAGTGTGTACTAGTATTTATTTCTACTTAAACTGCTCAGCTCTAAAGAAGTTGTATAATCATTTTTAAAATGCTAGAAATTTTGCTTCATTTCACCCATAAATAGCTAGTTTACTTTGCCCTTTTAATATTTAAGAATATTATAAATCAGTGCATTTGAGGTCCCTAGATTTGATTTTTACCTATAAAATTTCCTATGGAATATTTTAGGCAATGGTTTAAAGATAGAATACTCTTTACATGCTAACTTTTGAAGGTTGGTGATGTAATTTATACATTTTCCTTCAGTGCAGGAGATTTTTTTTTTTTTTAAGTAAATTTTGGCACCGTCTTAGGTATGTCTTTCTTTTAATTTGGACTCAAAGATCTTATTTCAAGTTGAGATCTAGAAGAAAAGTTTTTGCCTCGTTATCTTAATGAGCTTGAAAGTAAAAATGACCAAGAAAACTCTCTTCCATCCTGCCCCATGTTTTAATTATATCTAGTTGTCCACTGGTTTAAAAGTTTATAAAAAGAAGGAAAAATTTGTTTCTAAAATCCTTTCTGCCATGTCGTTTTTCTTGTATGAAATATGACATAACTTTGTAAAAAGTGAGAATCGTTATCTTTGAGAAAAATATTAAATCACTTGCTTGAGATTAGTCTCTTCCGGTATATTCGTCAAAACACTTAACTTTGGCAACAGTGTTGCCTAGACTTAATTTTCTGATGTCCCATTTTAATGATAGATGAGATTGCTAATCAGGTTAAACACTTGACATGAAAGTCAGTGGCAAAATCTTTAAAACATGCGCAGGATATTGGAAGACATACTAGTGATATTTCACAAGAGAATTTAGAATCTGTAAAATTGTTTTAATTCCATGATTGATGATTTTTAAAGTACAACTTTCAAAAAAGTTTTGATTTTTCTATTTAAATAAAAAGTTATTGATGTTTTAGCATGTCCTCAGAATAGATTTCTGTATTTCATATAACTTTTTCACATCTTCAAATCCCTCTTTCAAGTATAGTTCACCCATGCAAATTATTTAATCTAACAACTAAACAAATGGCAACTCAAAATGCAAAATCTTTGCTCTAAAAGATGTAAATAAGGTGACCCATCTAGTTGCCAGAAAAAAATCACTTATGGTCTGAAGACAGACAGAGGTGATGGGAGATTTTATTTAAGAGTTTTCTGTGGATACCTTTAACCTAATAGATTAAGGTTTGGTAAAAGCTGAAATATCTTGGAATATTGGTTCTATTAGAGTTGGATAAGTATGTACCAACAGGAAACCATTCGCAGATAAAAGGAATTAATACTTTTTAATGAAGACACTGACTCTTACAATACTGAGGGTTAATCTTCCCTCAAAATCACCAATATGAATGCATTACTGGATAACATTCCCTAATATATTTAATGTAGCTAAAATTGGGATGTCAAAAATGTGTTTTTATTTTCTCCCAGTTCATAACTTAAATGTTGGGAAATTTGAGTTTGTATGAGAAGTTAGATGATTTAGCCAGTCAAGTGTTAAGAATTATTTGCAATCTAACTGAATTTAAATAATACTCTTTAAAAGCAGTGGTTCCCATCACATTTTTTTAACATGAAAGTACTTCTTATGTTTCCCAGTAAATTTCATAATAATTAGTTAGATATGTCTTCTTTTGAGTTCTGCTTAATTGGACCTATCAAACTACAAATAGGAAAAGGATTTTCATAGATTAAGGCCATTCATTGTGGTAGGATAGAGAAACTATAAAAACTCCTGAAATATTTGAGTGTGCTTTTTATCTGGAAAGTAGCCATAGTTTTGAACTATGGAATCCATAGTTTTCATTCACTTATAAATTTCAGTTCCCTAATTCAAGGAATATCTGTTTAAATGCACCTTTTTTTCCTTTTAATTCTGCTGCTGATAGCTTAGGCATTGGCTACGAAGTCACTTTTATTTTTGTATCCGTAAGTGGGTAATTCTTTAAATAAAAGATTTTTAAAAATTTAGATTCTGTGTAATGAAGAGTACCATTTTCAATCAAATAGTTATCTAAGGGACAGTGATAATGCCTTTTTTACGTTTATAGGGTATTTCAGTATTTTATGTAATTTATAAATTTGAAAATGAAACAGTATTTTAATTTCTAAAATCTGTATTTTTTTTCTTTGAGGATGTCTCTTAACACCGTATTTTAATTTAGTTCTTTAAACTGCACTCACTGGGCGTGTTGGCACTCACCTTTAATCCTAGTGACTCAGGCTGAGGCAGAAGGATCACAAGTTTGAGGCCAGCCTTAGGAACTTAGTGAGACCCTGTCTCAAAAAAGAGCTGGGGATGTGTGGCTCAGAGGGTAAGCACCCTGGGTTCTGTCCTGGGTACCAAAAAAGTAAACTGCACTCATTTTACATAAAGGAAAAGCAAAATAACATCATGATTTATTTTCATGGAACTGTGCTTTAAGAGGCTTACATTCTCATTCTTTACTTCTGATAATGCTATATATAGCACACCTTATTTCATACCTAATTGTTTTTAAGTGTAATTAAATTCACTCTTCAGCAGGCATTTGTTCTTTTTCGTTCACTACTGTGCATATATCCCTGTGAATTAAGGACAGTGCCTGGGACATAAGCATTTATTGAATGAATGTAAATATTATGACACATTCATTCAGCAATCATGTGTTTATTGAAGGGCTTGAAAAGACATCACTAATCCACAATTTAGCCAGTCATTAAAGTACATCTATAAAGCAAGCTGTAGTGACTGACTGTATCTTAACTGTTACTCCAGAAGTATCTGAAAACTTTTCCATGAGAACATAGGATTAATCTAAGGTAAAACTAATCATTTGGGGCTATTTTTGAATAGAGGTAAGTCATGGTGACATGCCAGCCACTCCCATTTATTGGAACTAAAAGATGAGATGGGAAGTAAGATGATTTTGCTTCCACAACCCGAACACAGCCCTTTATTTTAAATCTACCTGACTGAAGTCCCTTATTGATAGTAAATTATTTTCTTAAGCTTGCTTAAGACTTTGTTTTGTAATTCTCAGTAGGATCTATTTCAAGGCCATCTCATTCCTTGTTAGTGACTGGTAATTTGACCATTGATTTGATGGTAATTACCCTTGGTATAAAGTTGATGTTTATACTTCAGAACTAATGTCTACCCCAACCTGATCCAGACTGAAACAGTGAGTGGCTGGCTCAATCACATCAGATTCCAACTAAGCCATTCTTGATGATATTCAAAGTTGTTCCGTAGGTTATCTGTATAACTTACAAACTTTTTTTTTTTCAATTCTGCCTACAAATACTTTTGGTGGGTGTTAGTCTTCTCACCTACCTCTACAACCGAAGAGAGGGCTTAATCTGAAAGGTAATAGGAGTAAAGTTTCAGTTTCCCCTGTTTGTAATTACCAGATTTTCACATCTGTACAGTTAAATATAGACCTTTTGTAAATAAATTAGGAAAAATGGCATATTTTATTAGATAATTTGGATTTGTATCAACTTTTTTCTTTAAGCACCCCTCAGACAGTTTTCTTCTGTAAGTTATTTAATGCTTATCTTTTCTCAGTGTAATATCTGCTTTTCTTGATAAAGTTTTACACACACGCACCTCTGTGCGTTTCTTGCTCCCAGTTTTTTCTTGGGAATAGGTGGATGGTTATTTATAGAGATGGAAATCTTTCCTGTATGTACTGTGCTGATAAATTCATCTTTGTAGATATTTCTAATAAAAACTAGAAAACCAGTATATTAGGGCTACCAGAAAGTTTTGTTTTATCCAATACTGAGGTTAATAAGTACGTAAGTTATAAAGCTAGTTACAAGAGTATCACATCATCCAGTGTAAAATTAGGTAATTATACAGAGAAAAACCTAATATGTTGAAATACCAAAGCAGATTCAGTGGAAACTGATCTTAATGTCATTCTGTGCCAAGCACATGCTGGGCAATAACAGTGAATTTTGGTGTTCAAGCATAGGCAATGGGGAACACAAGGATACAAAGTTCTAAGTAATAATGGGTAAACGTTTTTTAAAACGGGGGGCTGAAGGTATAGCTCAGTGATAGAGCATGTGCCTCACATGCACAAGGCTCTGGGTTCCCTCCCCAGTACCACACACAAATACATGCACCCAAAAGCACTACCTATATCTGCACTATTTTAACTGATTATAGTCAGGTATTGAAAACTCTAAATTTGTGGACTATTAAGACCTTCAAAATCTTTTTCCATAGACACTTGTCCTGGTATAAACAAAGTGGAGATTCTTACTGCAAAATTTAGCTTTCCCTTTTCTAAAATAAAGACCCATATCCATTGTGTAACCAGTATAGGGTAAAATGCATTGCGTTGGGAACTACCCAATGCTTGTACAGCCTCTTTCATCTATTAGACCTGTGACCCTGGACAAGTCAATTTTCCTTAGTTGGTTTCCTATGTATGACAGGGTTAACAGATACCTCACAGCCTTGTTGTGAAGATTAAATAAGATTATTTATTGCATAATCTATAAACAGGCAAGTTCAAACTACAAATGACAGTTGTGGCAGATTTCTTGTAACAGTTCATTAAGTGACTAATTTATACCCAAATTTATTTTAAGCCACTTGGAAGAGTTTCCAAAATAATTTTTTAAGAGACAGGAAGAACGAGAGAAAAAATTGATTTTTTAATCTGGTTTTTGTACCTCCAACACTTAGTTGTGTATGTAGTGCTGGGGTTTGAACCCAGGTCCTCACTCATGCCAGGAAGGTACTTTACCACTGAGCCACTGCTCCAGCCCCTATAATAAAATATTTCTTATTTCCATTCTTAAAAGCCACATACTAAATATTACATACAAACTTTTGTAATAACTTATTACAAATACCAGTATGTGTGTATCAGGGCCTAGTGTGGTTGGCAGGTGCTGCTTACCTCCATATAATCTAAATATAATCTATTTGTTTTTGTACAGACCCTAATTAAATGAGGAGGGTGGCATCTTCACCAAAGGAGAATGTTACCTCTCTGGAAGCAATAAGTTTATGAATGCAATTTTAGAGATACATCCCTCACTACCAAAATCTATTCTGTTCCTACATACCATACAGCAAGTGATCCAAGAGTTCATATGAGAAGGCAGGCACAGTGATACACGCCTACAACCCCAGCTACCAAGGAGGCCAAGACAGGATCTCTTGAGCCCAGGAGTTTGAGACCAGTTTGGGCAATATAGTGAGATTCCCACCTCAAACAGTAGAATTCATTTAGAGAAGTCATCTTCCTAATTACCAAGTATCTTTGGATCTCGAGTTTTAGAGAAGAAAGTGCATGTTCTGAACTGCTAAACTCCCTAAAATTTACTATTGAAAGATTACAACATTACAGAATAGTAGCGTAAATAGTTTATTTGCTTGTATGGCATGGAAAGACCAGAAAAGTAACGTGAATTGCTTTTGTAAAACATTAATAAACAGAAGAACATGCCAACATTATTGTCTATTTGAACATTAATAAATAGGCAATTGTTTTAACGTGAATGTCAGCCTTCAGCTTTGGAAAATGTGATAAACTTTGAACTATTTGTCTTATTTGTTATAGTCAGTTTGCTGTTTTCATCAAAATGAATGTTGACTCAATCGAAAAACAAAATCTTGGCATGTTCTTTTTAAAGTACATGTGGATATGCTCCAGCAGGTGGCAGTTTAATCTGTAAATACGTACCTAAAGTGAAATGTGGTAACTGATCTCTAAACTGTCCTTGTAGTTAAATATATATATTTAAAAAAAACTATAAGTTAAAATAACATTCAGATTGTATAGCAT
Source organism: Aplodontia rufa (assembly GCA_004027875.1). Taxonomy (NCBI): domain Eukaryota; kingdom Metazoa; phylum Chordata; class Mammalia; order Rodentia; family Aplodontiidae; genus Aplodontia; species Aplodontia rufa. The sequence goes on from PVKS010000098.1 coordinate 55,346, forward strand.
AGGCTGATGAATTTTTAAACAATATTTACAATATTACCCAGAATCTTAGGTGGGAATTAAAGAGAAGTGTAAAAACCATAAAAAACTGCACCAATTTTATAGCAAAATATCTGTACATTTAAAAAGAGATCATATAACTACACATTATCCAAGGGAAAGGGATCTTCACCAAGGGGTTCACATAAGCACAAAATAAATTCAGTGGTTAAATACTATACAATAAACTTTACAATTAATATACTGATGTAATGTGCCAAGAAGGTAAGCCAGAAGCAGGATGTTTATTATGAAAAGTACAAATTTAGTTTCAGTCCAGTTTTTGACTTTGGAATGGATCAAGTGCCTTGCTAGAGAGGAAAAATAACAATGGCTTAGTTGATCATTTGGTCCCATTATATATTCAGATTTAATCCTAATGTTGATATTTTTAACAATTTCTCATAACTGGGAAATACATGAACAATTTACAAAAGGGAAAAAAAAAAAAGCCCTGCGATTGTCAGAGGAGAATAAGGCCAGGTTCCTGACATTACTCTGCTAACAGACATAATCTTGAATGGTTATTGACAGAGCTAGTAAACTTCTCCCTGACTAGCAAGGCACCAATTTCTGATCTCAGTATTGACCCACAAAGGTCCTCAGAAATCCTAATACTGATTACTGAGATGTTAATTTTAGTGTTAAGTAATAAATACGTTTGCATAATTTAAAGAGCTGCCTCTAGCTTAAGAACACAGTACTGCAAATAAGTCTTACTCAACATTTTATGCCATCATCAGCTTTTCATCATCATCATTTCACATTAGTGACTGTCTCTCGCAGGGAATGGCACGCTAACACGGGGGAGAGAGAATGTCAAACTGGAGGCAGAGTTGAGTGACTTCTCTTGTGCCACTACAATTGGATCTTGTTTGTACTTTACTGGGGCTTAGTGATAGAAGGATGCAATCATGTGACACTCCTTCTTCTGTGTTGCAAGTCCTTAAAAACAAAGTTGATGGATGTGACTAGAACACAAAATTAATTCCTTAAAAAATGTCTCAGCAAAGGAAGCCCCAAGCAGATGCATCCATGTTATTTACAACTTATCAGGAAACCAGGGTGAGCCATCATGGCATAGACACAATGCAAGTAATGAATTTAATATGAAATTTACATTTTGGTTAAAAAACAGTAACATACTGCTGTAAAAAGAATACCTAATCAAATCAAATCCTATTGCTTTGATTAATCTGAGCAGGTACTTCCATTTTTAGGCACTTGTTAAAAAAGGGTAGGAAGGAGAACCCATCATTTTAAAATTCCTATGTTTGCGCTAATCTGAGCCCTTAGGAATATTTTATCTGTGTTCATGGCTGCAGCTAAATGGTAGCACGTGAAGTTTACATGGGCAGTTTCACGCACACCCTCTATTCATGCAGGAAGGTCTTAGGTTCACATTGTTATTTCGGCACCATTAACAGAACGCAAGTTCTGATCATCAAAGCGCCTCCTGACACTTCTCCTCACCGCATCGGCTCGTCGGTATGGTTGGTTTCTAAGATCTGTAAAGAAGAGAGTGCCAATGAAAAAAATATCAACATTTAATATGCATATAAGCAAGACAAAGGCTAGTTGGCAGCCAATCAAAGCAGCTTGTATAGAAGAGTCAGCTAATGATCCCTTCAATCTCATAGAGCACTGAACCAAAGACATGTATGTACATTTGCCTTAAATATCTACAATCAAACAAAATAAGATGTAATACTGGTAGGATTCTGGGACATAGAGAAAAATATATAGGATATTTTGTCACTGGCCAGAGAATCTAGCTGTAATCTTATTTTGAAATGTTTCTTCAACTGGAAGCCACCACATGGCTTGTTATTTTTGTTCTGGAAGCATAAAGGTCAATGATAAATGTAATGAATTTTAAACTGCAAAAGCAATAAAACAGACAGCCCTGTCCTATTGTTACCATTCTATTAAGCTAGCTGAGGTTATCTTGTGAATTAGAAACATAATGCTCAACTAACCACTAAATCTAAATCAAAGTAATACACCATTCCCACAATATTCTTTCCTACCACCCACTATATTTCATGTGGACAGAGGGGTGTTTATCAGCAGGGAGAAGCTGTTGATCCCTATTTTTCCAATCTGTTGCTAGTACAAAGCATTTGCCTGATATTTAAAAAGAAAGCAAGCCTTGAGTGAATTAAATAATTGCATACTGGTTCAAGGAGATAATACTCTAGTGGGATTAGAAAGAGTAAGTTCATGTAAACCCTCATGAAGGCATTCTTTCAGGAATAAGGCAGGTAGCTGAGTCAGCTCCTAGCCTTTTTTTTGTTTTGTTTTGTTTTTAAAGAAACAACTTTTTTTAGTTTTTCGCATGGCCTTAGTTGCTCCAACACTTAGTTGTTTTGATGGAGTTAAGACAAATGAAATTTTAAAATATCTATCTAGACTTATTTCCCTTCTTGTTTAATTAGTATTTTCATTTTATTAGCTTAGTATTATTGACTTCTGCTAGGAAGTACTCTTAACTTCAGAAATACTGAATTTTTTAAAATCTCTTCACCTAATCAGTAAATTGAAAACAGAGCTGATAAACCAGTTAGCCCACAGAATGCCCACCCCACTCCTTTTTTTTAAAACCCAGAGTGCTTTACCATTGAGTCATCTCTCCAATCTTTTATTTATTTATTTATTTTTTAATTTTGAGGCAGGTTCTTACTAAGTTGCCGAGGCTGGACTTGAACTTGGAATCTTCCTGCCTCAGCCTGCTGAGTCTGGGATTACAAGCATGTTCCCACCCCCATATTTTTCAATATACTTATTAGATAATTAAATCAGTAATTGAAATATAAACCAGGGTTTCTGGCTTCTCTTGAAAAATAAAATCAGGCAACACTGAGCCCAAATTCCTCCACAGCAAAAACAAGGTGGAACTGCATGAGACTGAGACATCCTCTGATTCAGCACAGTCCCCTCCAGTCCAGGCTTGTTACCTTCCTGGCTCCTAAACTGTTTAAGTTTGTGATCCTCCCCTACTCATCTAAATTCAAGCAAAGAATAGGCATGTATGCTCAAATCCTATGAAGCCTACGGGAAAATAAAAGGTCAGAATTCCATGTTAGACTAAGGGTATCCAGCTCTGTGGTTTTAAGTCCACTGAAAAATTAGTTCTAAAATTTCTAATCCTTCCAAGGCTGTAGATCACATTCCCTGGCCAGGATCTGCTCTTAACCTCCAGAACAAAATGGACTAACTCGAAGGTCAAGAAGGGAATAAGGACAGTCTAGCACCCGAAGAAAATACAGTGATCTGCAAATACCCTTGCCCAAAGCCATCACACCTAGCAGGCCAGGAGAGAGTCCAACAGATAAGCTTAGCCTCTTATCATTGGAACGTGAGGTACAAAGACTTCTCCCTGGTCAGATTCTCACCAGTATTACCCTTAGCCACAAATTGAAACCATTGATGTGCATACAGAGAGAGGAGGAAGCTAAGTAAAAAGTGATGCTTGCCAGCTCTGTGTATCCTCCACCACCGGTGTGCTAGAAGAAATCCTTACCCTCGAGTGAACATTTGGAAATTTAGTGATATTATTCTTCTTTAAGGCTAAACAGAAAAAAAAACAAAAACACAAAATGATGGTTAAGTAAAAATGGGATGAAAATGGAAAGCAACTCAACTTAGTGCTTAACATTCCTGGGCACGTTAGCCAATGGAGAAGAGAATAGGCAGCCATTATTCCAAGTAGTGTTAGATAAAACGGGAAGGATCAGTGAGGCTTCCCACCCAGCTCTCTGACCACACTGTTGCAAGCTGCTTTGAAGTTTGGCTCCCGAAAGACAGACAGTCCAGCAGCAAAACTGACAACAAACAGCCCAGATGACAGTTTCCAGCCTGTTAATAGGCACTGCTGAGTAAGCACACTACAGAGCAGGCAATGACACAAAGACAGAAGAACATACGTAACAAGTGCAATTCACAGAACAGCCATTCACAAAACAAATACAGACCCAGTTCCATGTCAAGGAATGGCCATTTTCAATTACCCAGTCACTCTTCCCTTGTCCACTTTCCAGGCGTGAAAAGTAGTCTGTTGTTTTTTCAGTATCAAGAAATAAGCCCAGAAAGCTACTTCTTGGAAAATTTTAATCTTTTTTTTAATCCTAAGTACCATTTTATGATGACAGATTTTTGTTGTTGTTTTGCTATTGGGGCTGAACCCAGAGGCACTTCACCGCTGAGCTACATCCCCGGCCCTTTTTATTTTGAGATAGATAGGATCTCACTACGTTGCTTAGCTTTTTGCTAAGTTGCTGAGGTTGGTCTCCAACTTGCATCCTCTTGCCTCAGCCTCCTGAGCTCCCAGGATTACAGGTGTTGAGCTACTGTGTCTGGCCTGATGATTGGTATTTGCTATTTCTGGTGTCACTACCCTGACCAAAGAGGCAGGTCCAAATACAGCCTCAACATGGAAGAAATACCCAGGTTGACATGGAACAGAGCCACCAGTGAAGAGACACAATGGTGCGGAACTTCTTAAGCCTTTATTTATACCTCCTGCTTGCAGCTTTGCAACATCAAATTGCTGCTTATTGAACTTAAGGGTGACAGTGAATAGAGATGACCTGCCTAGGGTTGGGATGTCATGAGTCTGAATTTCCAAGACCAACATATAAGAGGCTGCTGGGTTGAAAGGGCTCACAGTGCTAAGCTCAAAGTATGAGTTCCATACACCATGGCCTATGTAACACAGTAATGAAAGGCCCAATTTACAGCTCTGCACAGCTCAGTTCCTTCAGCAAATCACTGGGCAACTTTCAAGCCCTTTTCATTTCTGAGCACTTCTGTGCAGATCATCTTACTATCAAAGCATGCTAATGGAATATAAAAAAGGGGTCAGTTTAATATTTGTAAACCTATTAGTGCACAGCAAGTGCTCAAATGTTAGGTTTAGTCATTATTGTTGATATCATTTTCTGTTCAAAGGTATCAGTCCCAAAATCTTAGAAGCAATCTACTTGGTTCCAATCCTGATTCTCAAAGAAGTGCTCTATTTATTCTCTGAAAACTGCAGGCAATTCTATTAACTGTCACACACACACCCAGACCATTGTGGCAACGTGGACACGTGTATGTACCGAAAGTGGCAGTGAGTGGGCAGTAACGACTGAAACGCAAAACCATGCAGCGAGAGGGGGACACAGAGGACACCGGCACCATGCTGGCACAGTGGTGGCCCTGACAGACACACACAGGGAGACATAAGAGGTCAAAAACCTGTGCAACCTTTCAAGAACATCAGATGAGAAAGAGTAATAGTTTAGTAATGGTACTCCTCAGTGAGAACAGGTTCGCAGAAAAACCGAGAGCCACGCTTGGCGGTGCGAGCAGTAAAGGGCACAGTCTTCAGCACTGCATTGAAAATGGGCCAAAGAGAGAGGGTGAGGAGCACGGCCTGCTGTGTTAGCACACGATTAGTGCTGTTAATCACACCTGAAGAGCAGGAAAGGCAAAGGCAGTGTACCCCTAGTTAGCTTGTGAAGGTCTGCAAGTATCAGGGAGGGAGGGGCAGAAAATGAAACTGCTCTCTAACTGGATATTCATTCACCACCTCTGCAGATTAATGATTTAGGTCAGGAAGTAAAAATTACACATTCCATTCCTTGTATAAAGTCAGGTGTCATGGGGACAGAGGACATACTGATGAAAATGGGGCTCCACGTTCTTAAAGTGCAAAGTTGGAAGCTTCTCTACCCATGGTTACTCTCTCCGCGGCACAGAGATGGAGAGCATCCCAGGGTGGAGGAAGTGAGCACAAAGGCCAGACAGTGGAGGCTTGATCTGAGGGCTATGTGCAAGCCCTGCGTGGTGTAAGCACGCATGTGCACCGCGAACAGGGAAGACCCTTTTCATCAGCACTTACCTATCCACGCAGGATTTAGACTACTTAAACCTGGACAATGAATTCTTTATTGATTTCCTTTATTTTTAATCTAATCTAATACATCTCTATATAATCTAACATATATATATGGTCTCACAGATATATACACATATGTGGATACATACCACTTCCCTGGGTCTGAGCTAGAGAAAAAAAAATTATAGTTTTTGCAGTGTGTGATTCCTATACACAATACTTAGCTACAACAAGGAATAAAAGTCTAGGAATTATGTATTTTAAAAATTAGAACAACTGGGGACATGTGAATCATGACTTGATGTTTGATATTAAGGGACTGTTAGTTTGGGATATACAATAATGGTACTATGTGTAATTTTCTGTTTTTTTAAGACTACTTATCTTCTAAAGATATACACTGAAATATTTCTAAATGAAATTAGTCTTAGACATGCACCAAAAAATTCAAAATTTGGATGGGAAGGAGCAGTGGCTAGAGCACATACACAAGAATGGCCACAACTGGTAACTGTTGAAAGAGGTGAGGGGGAGATGGAAACCAAGCATACACGCAGTACTTTATTTCAGTGTAGTTTTTAACCTTCACATGATTAAAAAAAAAAAAAAAACTAAGCTGAATACACAACATTCATGCGTAAGAGATGTGAATGAAAAGTGACCTGCTGCTACCACCAAGAGACCAAAGTTATCATCCTGATTGGTAAAAAGAAGCATGAAACCCAAGGAGAAAGCATTAAGCTAGAATTTAATCAGACAAGAAGCAAGTTAGGTTAGACAACACCAAACTGACAGAATGGTCAGTCCCTGATTGTGGGCAAGAAGCCTGTTGCCTCATCCAAAGTAAAGTATAGACCCCTGATTTCCTATTGCCTTTAGTTATTTTGAATGAAAAACGATGCTTTTTCAAGAGCATGCAGGAAAAGCCTGCATGAACTGTGGTTAGTGCAGCTGAATGGATCTTGTCCATAGTGTTTATTATTCAAGCAAGTGGGTACCAGTGGCCACAAGGAGGAAAACGGAACATGATAATAAATCAAAAACAATGCCGACTATTAGGAGGTCTACTGAAACCACAGGGCACCAGGATTTCTCAGAGTGGTGGGGCAGAACACATGCTACCGCACACACTTCAAAGTGGAGCATGGAGTCTCTGCATAATTCTGGATCTGAATAACATCAACTAAAGAACTTGCCAACCCTGATAAAAAAGCTCCAAGATCCACCTACGGCCCAGTCTAGGCCAGTGGGATCTCCTGTGTGGCGGAGGGGAAGTGTCCGTTACCTGTGATGATGTCTTCAATGGCACCATCTTTCCCCTCGTACACATGTCTATTATCTTTAACTTGTCGCCTTCTTAATTCAGCAATTAACTCTTGCTGCTGCCTCTTTGATTTATGGGAAGGAGACTGAAAAGAAAAAAGAAGGGCAGAGATTAGTAGGGGCAACACCCACTGGTACTCAAAATGTACCTAAGCTTTATGTACATTAATCCTCCAAAAATACACAATACCATCCCAACTTTCTGCTCAAATGCAGAAAAACTGAGGAAGATTCTGAGAAGACAAGAGAAACCCTCATCTGAGAACACATACGGCCCACCAGGCAGCAGGAAGGCTGGATTCTGTCGAAGCAGCTGAAACAATCATGGGCAGACATCTTCAGCTTTGGAGCAGAGGCTGGTCTCTAGGATCTTTACCTGTGATGCTGCTCTGCATGCAGACTTCCTCCAGATCCTAGCAGAGGTCTGGCAGTTGAGGTCCCACCCAGGAATGTCACCATGGAGCTCCCTACTCACTGGGTTACCTGGCTTGGCCTCTCTGTACATATAACTAAGATTTAAATCCAGCTCTCGATAAACTTGGCAATGCTACCCCAACATGGTGGTTGCTGAAAAAAGTAACCAATGAACAGATTTCCATGTGCCAAACCCTAGAAGGCAGCAGCCAGGCTCCTATGCAAATTGGCTTGCTCCTCTCTCCCCGACTCGCCTCATCTGGTGCCCAGCTCAGGAGCCTGGCTGGTGCTTCTTACCTTTGGGTCCTGCTGCTCCATCAGAGCTTCTTGCTCCAGCAGTTTTTCCATGAGAGCTTGTTCCTGCTTTTTTCTCAGTTCATTTTCTTCTTCTGCTTGCTGGGCAAGTTAAAAAAAAAAAATTCACATAAACAATAGTCAATCTTCCAGAATCCTTAGCAAAGCAGGAACTGGAGCAAAGGGAAAGAGAAGATCACTTCGTGACAATTCACTTGGGTTCTGGTTTTCACTATCCAGTAAAAAGCTAATAGGTGATATTCACTCCCTCAGCAGTTCCTTCCAGATGATCCTCTCCATGCTCAAAAGCCAGATCCCCAAAGATCTGCTGGAGATGCACCCTTGTGGCAGCTATGCTCAGTGATTTTCATGTGAGTTTGTTTCGCTTCCAGAATCTGTTCACCTAACTACAGTGTCTCTGAAAAGCAGGATCTAAGATTTCTCTGACTTTTGCCCATTATAGGGGGAAACCCTCTATTCCCTTGGGCTCCTGTTCTCTTTATGGGTCTCACTAGAGCATCCCTCTTGGCCTTGTTCCTGACAGCTCACTCTTTTCTGAGGGAGGCAGAGTGCCTAATCTGATCATTTGGGACAAGGATCTGAACAAACTCAGCCTTCCTGGTCACTCTCTGCCTTGAAGTCAACTCCCCCAAGGAGACCTCTGTCAATCTGTGAACTGATGGATAGTCTTCTATTTAATATAGGACTGAAGTATAAGTTCACAGATCCATATCCTCCAGCCCAGTTTTTACTCAGTAATAGAATTTATATTTTAATCTCTGTCACTTTTGTTTGAAGTTTCCCCTTGGTTTGTACTTAGGGAAAAGAGAGGTGATATCCTGAAATGCCATCTGTCCTCAGAGTGGCAAGGTAGGCCCACACCAGGAGGCTGCTTAGCACACACAGGACAAGAGAAACATCCTGAAACACGGCTGCCTGTCCAGCATCCCACTAAGCCAGCTAAGACAACCACAGGGAAAAACAATGAGGTGGAGGCACACACTCATGGGCGGTGATAGTGATACCCCCAGGTCACCAAGGGAAGCATCTCTTCTCATCTGGCCACACATGTCCCTATTGAATCAGCCTTGGGCTTTGAGACCAACCCCAGCCACTTCCCAGCTTCTCTTATACAATTGTAAAACAGCATACAGTTCATCGTTTGATTGTAGACGTAAATGTTTTATGTGAAGAAATGCCACCACAGAGCACCACACCTGCCCTCACACTTAAGAGCTTTTATTTGCTGAGGCCCAGACTTGGCTCCAAGAAAGGAATCATCCTGGTGGATGGGCCCCACAGCTTTCCACCTCCACGAGGCCAGAGCCTGTCGTCTCTCCCTGACCACCCAGGTCTGCTACCCAAAGGAAGCAGGAGGCCTCCACAGGGCAGGTGAGAGGCGCACCTGCGTGAGAAATGGCATCAAGGAAGGCTTTTCGGGATTCCCTCCACCTGTTTACCTTATAGGCTTTCACAAACCGGACAAAGACGGGAAAGAAGACAGATGGTGGTGTTGTCTTGGGGTTTTCTCCAAAATACTTCACCACATCATCAAAGGCATCCTGTGAAGAAGCAAATTTCTCTTGAATCTCATTAGTTCCAACATTTGAACCAGAAGCTTTGGAGGGAAAAACTGAAGAAAGTGGCAGTCAGAGACACAAGCTGCCCTAGCTTCTTCACCTGCAGCCTCCCTCACCTCCCTGTGATTCTCCCAGCCACTGTGTCTCCTCTGATGCCCAAAGGTAACCAGAACTGTGCAATAGTGGGATTTAGGAACTCATCTCTGGGACTTCTGGCAACTTCAATTCCCTCCCCAAACTCAGAGAAGAGGCTCCTGAGAGTTCCCTGTGGCTGAGGCAGAGCCCCTTAAAACCAGCAAGGTGAGTAGGGATCCTGGAAGTCTCTGACTTTAAGTCTCAGCCCCCTGCATCAGCGTGTCTACAAAGGTCCCACATCAGGGACGCTACGCCTCTGCCTCTGCTTGAACTTCTTCTGTGATACCAGACAGCTCCCAACTAGAGCCCATTCCACTATGGCTACTTTCTAGCTCCCCTTCTTTGATGATGTGCAGTTCACTGGATTGTGGGGGTTTGGGTATATATCGCTGACCCCTAGTGTGGTACAGCATTTTGAGATCAATATCTACAGAAACCCGACAGGCCAGGAATGCTGCTCAGCAGAGAACAGCTCATGCGCACACTTCACTCAACTGAATTAGAGCCTGAGCAGCAGGGACTCCAGGGGAGGAAGGAGAGAGGGATGGAGACGGGGGCCGCTAAAGAGTAGGTTAGACCCCAAACTAGAAAAGGACAATGAGCAAAGCAAGGATGTGTCCAAGGACAATCTGGAAGAGACACCCCTGTAATAATTATTAGCTAAAGAAATTGCCCCTCCACAGGCAGAGAAATGGAGCATTTCTCGCCTGACCCAGGTACTGTGCTGCAGGTGGCCCTAGGGATCCGGCTCCAGGGCTACCTGTGCGATCTTGGCATCATCCTGCAGCTTCTTTAGCTTCGCCTCATTGTGGACGATGAACTCCTTCAGCAGCGTGTTGTGGTCATGCATGGTGTACTCCCTCTTGGTCAGGTCCATGCCCCTCTGTAGCTCCTTGACATCCAGTAGAACATTCTCGAGGGAGACTGATGTGGAGAAAGCAATGTCTCAGTGAACCTCCACCAGAGGGTCTAACCACAGCGTCCCCACCTGCTTGGCCAAGTTCTCAGTAGATTCTTAGACTTACTGGGGGCCCTGAGATCTAGCTCCCAGATTTTAGCTCAAGGATTCTTTAATCGAATAATAAACAAAGTACAGACTATCAGGTGCTACAATAAATTCCTTATATGCACTAATTCAGTTGCAATATTACCCACCCCCCACTTTTTTTTCTACCAGCAATTGAACACAGGGGCATTTAACCATGGAGCCACTTCTACAGGTATTGTTGGTTTTTTGTTTTGTTTTGTTTTGTTTTGTTTTTTGAGACGGTGTCTTGCTAAATTGCTTAGGGCCTTGCTAAGCAACTTTATGAAGCTGGCTGTGAACTTGTGATCCTCCTGCCTCAGGATTACAGGCACGTGCCACACCCGACTACATTAGCCCATTTTGCCAATGAGAAAAAGCAGCAATAAAAAAAAGTATTCTGTGGTGTGCCCTGAGTCACACAGCCGCTCACTGACAGAAAAAGAGTTCCGGGAACCACCATGGACTCCAAATCCTGTGCCGTCCACAGCTGTTCCATTTCTATCCCAGAACACAGTCTACTGGTTGGTTTGAAGACTAAGAGGTCCTTCGACCTGGGATAGCCCAAACATCCTTTCTTCTCTACCTCTTTCGCATTTCTGTGGCATTCCAGAAGGTGGCAGCATTTTGTCTCGAACTTCAGTTGAATTAACCACAAAGACCCAAAGCAAGCTTGGACAGTTTCTTTTTGTTAAAGAACCCTTCATTGCTTCAGAAAGGTTTAGCCCTAACTTTTCCATGTGCAATAAGGCAATGGCCCAGAGCAGGCACAATCCTGGAGCGTTCTGAGCCAGCTTCCCCATGGTGGTTGGTCCCAACTCTGGTTTCCCTGGTTGCCTGATTCAGCTCCGCACATGGATGACTACAAAACTACACAGGAGGTTTCCCTCACACTAGATTCACACTGGCTTGTCTTTGAGTCCCTAATACTTCTGACAGCACCATATATATAGAAGGCTCTCAAGCATTTGATGGATAAATGAAGTACTAAAGCTATGAGTAAAGATACGAAGACTCCGGCCTGAGTACCTGGACAGTTTAACCAGAAGTGACCCTGATCTCTCCACCATCCCCACTGATTTTTTTTTCTCAAATGATACTTTGGGGCCAAACAAAATAAATGTGCTATTTAGTAGGTAGAATTTACTGTTTAACTTTTTCCTTAACTAATATTATAATGTTTAAGAATCCTAATGCAGGCAAAGAAAAACTCTTGAGAGGAGAAATACAAATTCTGCTACCTGCCATGGAGAGCCCCAAGATGGCTCTGTCCCAGTCTCCTCTTAAAAATCACAGAATCATTTCCATCTGCCTCTCAGCTTCCACTAGGGCTTCTCCAGCATCTATCCCAGCAGCAGTATACCATTTCATTCATTCATTTGCTCATTTATTCCCACCATCCAATTTGCCAGGGGCTAAGTGAATTATAAAGATCAATGATTATACCCATAAGAACAGTAAAGGTTGCAATGAACATACAAACTGTTATAATAAAATTTGATAAATCTTGTGAGAGCAGCATCATAGTACTCTGTGTTCTTAGTAAGAACACAGAAAAAACAGTCACTTAGTCTGGATAGGTAAGTCATAAAAGGGCTCTCCCTAAAAGTTTCAGTAGGTCAGGAGTAGGCCTCAGAAATGTGAAGTCACACAGAGGCTGCCTATGGTCGACGATCACAAGTTGAAAACCATGGCCAGGAACTAATTTCATGTTTAATTTGAATGTCATCCATTTTTCAAACTTAATACTCGTTTGGAAAGACATGGGACATTACATGACGTATTATGTGAGGAGTAGAAAGACTTGGGTTCCAATCTATCACTTTCTATCCATGTGACCTTGGATAAGACAATGTATCTAAAAATTTCTTCACCTATGAGATGGTCATGACCCTGTACATCCCAGATACAGAGTCACTGAACATTGACATGAGAAAATGTTAACTGCCACAGCAAAGAGGCAACTAGGAAATACTAGCAATTTAGTGTTCAGGCAAAGGCAAAATACCTAGAACTGCCACTTTGAGCAAGTGGGACGGCATGAAGTCAAAATAACAGTGTTTTTTAAGGAGGGGGTGACTCTCAGATTCTCATTCTTATAAAATAGCAATAGAACAAAAAGGGTAAGGAATGGACAAGGGAAGGTACGTGTGCCTCCAAAACCTGGATCTTTATGAGGAGGACACTGAGCAAGGCCACTTTCATGCCCACATTTCACAATGGCTCCAGGGAGTAAGTAGCACCACGGGATGTATTTCAGCTCAGAGCTTCTGATTTCTTTGTCCTACCTTTCTAAGAGGGTTCTGAAGTGTCTGTTTTAAACAGGGAATGGTTCCCCCATAATTAAAGGCATTAAATGCCTAAGAGTAACAATGACAGCTGAAATTAAGTACCTGCAGCAGCTTTTTCCACATAATGAAGCTCATTATAGAACAGAGACACTTGGTGATATTTTTCTTTTACAACATTCGATATATAGTGCAACAGCGTTTGCTTCCGGTCTGTTGATTTTGTATCTAAGAGCTGAAAACAAAAAGGGGGATGGGTTAGGTGCATGATGGGAGGACTGCTCACTAGCTAACTTCCCACCCCGAATAAGTAACTGAGCACAGCTGCCTGACATATTGAAAAAATAAATAAATAAATTCTTAGAGGAGACTCAATAGTCAATGTATTTTTCATTTACTTTTGAGTTTTTTTATGGTGCCATGAATTAAACCCAGGGGTTTAATTCAAGCACTGAGCCACATCTCCAGTCCTTCTTATTTTTTGCCAATTTTGCCTTGCTAAATTGCTGAGGTTGGCTTTAAACATACGTTCCTCTCGCCGCAGCCTCCTGAGCATCTGGGATTACAGGCGTGCAACACTGTGCCCAGTTCAATGTATTCTTTAGTGAACCAGGCTGATGTTCAAATGACTTGAGGATGTTCTGACAAGGGTATATACTAAGCATTGGGGTTGACTAAGAACCTTAGAATAGTTCAAATCTTTACCCTACTTACATGAACCCCATACCCTGACCCTGCATCTGCTATCCCTCCTCTCTCTTCTGGTTCAAAAGGCAGCGGACTTCAGTTCAGTGGCAGGTGGGGCCAGTGGCAGGTGTGTGCAGGTGCTCCCAACACTGCAGGGCTTCTATGCTGCAATCCTGGCACTCAGCTTTCCTCCTCTCTCGTCCCCTAGCTTCTTATGGCCCAAGACAGAGAAAGCCAACCCACTGTATCTATTTTTTCTGTTGTCATTTCACAGACAATACAACAACTATTTGCAGAGCACTTACATATATTATTATTATAAATAACCTAGAGATGATTTAGAGTATAGATGGGGATATTCCAAGGTTATGTGCAAATTCTACACCATTTTATAGAAAGAACTCGATTCTCTAGGGATTATGGCATCCACAGGGATTCTAGAAGCAATCTTCCACAGACACAGCGGGACGACTACACATTGAGCTGACCATGATCTTCTGAGAGCCAGAACTGATTGACTCGGCACTCCAGGTCAAATAACCACCTCTCCTCCAGCCAGGGACTCTACCCAGGCCCTCCCTGCGTCACAAAGAAGCTGTTTAGCCCTGCACATAGTGGACAGGATTCCAAGGAGGTTCTTCTCTATCCTGTTCATATAAATAAGGTGCCTGAGAGAAGGAGGACACCTTTGTCCAAGAAGGAAAAGAAATTTTTTTTTAGAAAATACAATAAGAATTTAAAACTTGGAAAAGAATTCTTAATTCCATCTCCTCTCTGTTAATATTTTAATCCATTTCCATTCAGCCTTTTTTTTTACTACATATTTAACTAGCAGGATTAAACTGTACCTATAATTTATTTTCTGCTTTCTTTTCTAACCACAAAATTATCTTTTTCTCTGAAAACTCTTTACAACTATTCTCAAAGCCAAAGAACAGTTCAGTGTATCACTGTTCTAGCGTTTAGTTATTTCTCACAACACTGGACACTGTATTTATTGTTAATTATTTATAATTATAAGTAAAACAGAGCATTCATAATTCAGACTCCTAAGGGGAGATTCCTAGAAATGGAAATACTGGGTGAAAGGGCATGAGCATTTCTTATTTTAAGTCCTTCTTACCAAATGGTGTTCCAGAAAATTTGTACCAACTGACCTTCCAATTAGCAGAGAATCTTCCTCAGATCACCCTAACCCACTCCCAGGAGCAGACTGCTTGCTTCAGGACAGGCTCTGCAAGCTGTCTGTCCCTCACACAGCCCTCACATATTTCCAGTTCACTCACCAGATCTAAACTCTGAAGTTTAAATCCGTAAACTGCTCCTCGTTTACTGCTATTCATATAGTTTCCTAGGGCCAAGATGATCTGCAAAAGAAAGAGAAAACAGAATCCAATCAGGACAGCCTTTCAGTCACTGGAAGGCAGCTGACCAGCCAGCTCTCTAAATAGTATAAAAGAAAACTTCACTTACCTCCAGAATTTTCTTGAGTTTTTGGGATGACTTTATAGAGACAGATGCTGCTATAATTGCGTGCAGTTGCTAGATTCCAATCAAAGGAAGGAAGTGGGGGAGAAAAGACATATTAAAAATGAGAAACTAATTGGAAATCAAAAACTAGGATAGAAAAAAAGCAGGTCTGCATTTCGACCTTGAAGTCTTAATGATGAGATTCTATTTTTCCTAAGCATAACAAATTTGGTTGTCCAGCTAGGTCCTAGGTAACCATATCATTCTAAAACTATTCAGAGTTACAATATAGGAACTTTGTAATCACAACCTTTTTTTTTTTTTTTAAAGAGAGAAGGACAGTGAGAGAGACAGAGAAAGAGAGAAATAACTTTATTTGGTTTTTCACATGGCCTTAGTTGCTCCAACACTTAGTTGTGTACGTGGTGCTGGGGTTTGAACCCGGTTCCTTGTGCTTGCCAGGCAAGCACTGAAACCGCTGAGCCACCACTCCAGCCCCGTAATCACAACTTTATGTATTCATTATTCATTCATTTATACTGAGGACTGAACCCAGGGGCACTTAATCACTGAGTCACATTGCCAGCCCTTTTTCAATTTTTTATTTTGATACAGGGCCTAAATTGCTTATGATCTTGCTAAATTGCTGAGGCTGGCTTTGAGCATGGTGACCCTCCTGTCTCAGTCTCCTACCAAGCAGCTGGGATTACAGGCATGCACCACCACGCTCAGCCAATTGCAAAATTTGTAACCAATCAATAACCAATAAGACTTAGAGTTGGGAGTCAGCAGCCTCTTCTGGCAGAACTTAATTTCCTGCCTGCCATCTCCAATCATATACAATTTTTACTTTTAAATCAATGGAGCTTCCCAAGAATCAGAGTGGGGCTAATAGAATACTCTTCAGAGTTTCTCATAATGTGTTTTGAATAGCCCTGGTAATATAAATGGAAACAAAAGTTTACTTAGAAACAGAACTGGGAACAAACTGAAGTTTACGACATTTATGTCTCCACCAGATTAACACAGGGAATAAGAGATAACAGGCCATTATTTGTACATCACCACAGTCTACTGTTATAATCTTCCAAGAAAGAAAACTCCTATGATAAATTTAATGCTTCTGATAAAAGTTTAGCTTGCTCACTAAAGATAAGGGATTTTTTTTTTTTTTAAGAAATGAAAGTCACATTTTCAGTCTTGCCCACCCAGCCAGAGGACTACTATCTTCAGGAGGTCACCAAGATTAAGCAAATGATTTCCTTTTCCTCTTAACTGAAGTACATTGAAATTCAGAGGACACCTATGGACATAAAAAATGGCATTGTCTTGGGAGAAGAGCAATATGGATGATGGAACGTCACCATTTTTCAATGTACTTTACATACACATTGTGAAAAAAGACAGCAGAAATAAGAATATTAATATAGCAAGTTCTTGCAAGTTCTTTAGAGCTTGTTACATTGAGTATAATTCCTGGAGAGAAAGAAAGAGGAAACTACAATCTCTTTGGACCCCACCCCTGCTAGAGCTGGCCCACTCACAGGAGTCAGCATCTGAATGCTTTCAGCAAAGTTCCCAATGAAGGCCATGATGGTCATCTTCTGCAGGAGCCTCTCAATCTTACTGAACTGCATCATGAAGCGGTCTTCATCTGACAAGTTCTCCAGGGGCTTCCTTTCCCGTTCGTAGAGCCGAAGCACTTTGACCTCATTCTCAGTTGGCAAGAACCTCATCAAACACTCTACGAAGTCTACGGGCAGTGTCTTCAAGTCAAATCTGAAGGCAACATGGACAGATCAGTGTTAGAAAACCCACTCTTTTCCCCTCACACCTCCACCCAGACCAGCAGATCCACTACCAACTCAATAAGCCTTGGGTACCTACAGCTGCACTGTGATCCCCACACTGGAAGTGCCTCCTGAGCATCAGGTACCCTAATATCCTTCCTAAAAACCTGCACACTATCAATGGATGCCATCCTCAGTTTTTATAGTTATTTGCTTAAAGCCCTGGGGTAGCTTTAAGCTTCTAGAAGTCAAGAGCAAATGATAACAGGCAAAGATAAAATCACGGCCAAAGCATCTAACGGTTCAATGGTTCCAGGGCATGGTGTTTAGGCACTGTGAGGTACCACCAAATAAAGAGATTAACACTGCACATATCATTACAGAATATCTGGTGAGTTCTGAAAAATATCCGAATTAAACCAATGGCCTGGGGATACATTTTTCTTTGGGGAAAAAATTGCATGCAAATGCCAATGTTGTATGTAAGTTTTGGCATCCACAGGGGTCCTAAAACTTATCTGTTAAGATCATGTACTCAGATAACAGTCTCTAATCAAAATGGATAAAACACCAATTTGTGAAGAATTGCTTCCTAAAGCATTTAATAACATCTTCATCACATCCACAAGAGTAGAAAGATTCTTCTAATAGAGAAATAAACAAAATCAATGACTTTTATGCAATTAAAAAAAAACTGTTTAAAAGTCCTGAAAGTACTAACAGAATCCATATCCCTATTCTTAGGAATTAAAATATGCATCTGTATCATATTTGCATTTGGCATTGAACTACATCATTCCACAAATGCCATCAAATTTGTATTCAACAAATTTGGAAAAAATCCAGATATTCCAGAGAAAACTGACATTTCTCCCTTTTCTTAACATCTGCAACACTCAGCTCTATTTTCCTTTTATGTAAGCACTGCTGTAGGCCTATATGAGAGCACACCAAGACAATAAATGATGTCATGATCCAGATGTTTTTCTTCTAAAATAATTAATTACTCAAACACAGCACTCCCTCAGGGAACTTCTGGTCCACCTCTTTAGTGCTGGTTTATTCAGCTCCGCAGTAGCACTTAAGTAAAAAGCAGAATCTCCCCAGTGTTGATATCAAGAAAGGCTCCATCATTTATCTTACATCTCGCTCTACTACTGAACTACCTGTCATCTACTAATTCATAACTATCTTATTTTCACAATTATTCTAATCTTACTAGGATATGATTTTCCAGAATACCCTGAACTTACACATGAATTGCTTTACATATCTCATCAGCAGTCTTTCCAGCTTTCCTTAAAGTTATGGCAAGGTTTTTGGCCCTATTTGCTTCTAGTAATGTCACTTTATTTGATCCCTTCTGTGTTATCTTCTGCTTGCTTGAAGAAAGATCAATGGCAGGACCTTGCGCCTTTGTCTTGAATATTTCCTCAAACTCATCCACATTTAAATCCTGGGGTAGAGAAAGAAAATATCAGGAAACTTGATTATACCTTAAAATTTACATAGCCACCATTTAGACAGTTACTTAAGCAAAGACCTTACTTTCTCTATCAATTACTTATCTTTGGCCATGGTTATCTCAATTTTTTCTGTTTTTGTTAGCAACTTCTAACACAGAGATAAAAGTGAATGTCCAAAGTACACTACTGATTCCAACCAGCCAATTCAATTGCTTTCAATAATGAGCTTGCACGGACAGCTGCCACACACAAAAACTGCCCGTCGACAAGGTAGTGAATTTGATAATCAAGAGCTTAGTCTAGTTCAATAAAGTGTTTTAGGCCCTTTTATTAATTAAAGGATGGGACAGTGATAGATACATATTTTGTGGTATACACTGAAGCTAATAAAAACTACTCATATTGTTATTAGATTTTTACTGCATTTTAACTTAATTTTTAAATGTAGCATTAGAACCGCATTATAAAACAGCATCCAATTTTTCATTTGATAATATAAAAGTATCTATTTTTTCCTTAAATCAAGGTACCTAAAACATCATACTTTATCAGCAAAACCTGCAGGTTGGTTAATATAGTACCCATTTTAGCTTTGTTCCATGGATAGCAATCCTCAAGCTTTTTTTTGTTTTTTTTTAAGAGAGAATCAATTTTTATTTATTTTTCATCTGGTTCTGGTTTCTGGTTTCTCCGACACCTGTTTGTGTACGTGGTACAGGGGTTTGAACTGGATCCTCATGCATGCCAGGCAATCATTCTAACCATGAGCCACTGCTCCGGCCCAACCCTCAAGCTTCTAACCAATGAGAAACATACCTCCAGAATTCGCTCATCATCAATTTCATTGAAGACTGTGCCATTGATCTGATTGGGCTTCAGAGCAACCCAATTAAACACTGGCATTCTGAACTTCGTCTTGATTGGCTTCTTAATTTTCACAGCTAAAGATGTCAAAGAGAATGAATTAAGATCCCTCCAAGACTCTGTAATCCTTAGAAACAATCAGACAACATCTCTGCAGATGACACTTTAACACTGGAGGAAGGCTATCAAGAGGCACCCAAGGATTTTTGTTTCTTTTTGTGATACTGGGTATTAAATCCAAGGCCTGTGCAGCATAGGCAAGAGCTCCACAGCCTTATTATTATCATCATTACCATTATTATTTTGAGACAGGGTCCTGCTAAGTTTCCTGGACTGGCCTCAAATTTGTGATTTTCCTTCCTCGGTTTCCCAGGTAGCTGGGATTACATATGTGTGCCACCTAGCCCTGCCCAAGTGTTTTTAAATGTGGAAAAGATCACATACGGTCTTGGCCAGAGTCATTCAAGGTCCTTGTATGGTTGACTGAAACAACATTGACTTAAAAGCTATCTAAGGGCCAGGGTTGTATTTTCTGCTTATTCATGTTCAGGAAATTGGATTGTTGTTTTAAAGTTACAGTAGTAGGACAATCTTAAGACAAAGTGCTGAAGAGAACAAAAATTATTATTAATGTTATTAGACAGCAGACAGGACAAATCCTGTTAAATTCTGACATGCTAAATACTTGCTTCTAGAATACAACGAACCTTAAAGGATGATCAGAGAGCACAGATAGCAGCTTTCTAAACCACCAGGAACATGATACACCAAGAAAGCTAACTTCTAGCCAGGGCAATATATTCCTGTGGGTGACTTCAGTAATGGAGATTATCCTAGCTAATGAGTTATTTCAAAAATATGAGGGGCTACAAATGGCCTAAATCAGAAAATGTTTAAGAAGACAGAAGGGGTACTTAGAGCTCATAGAACTGTACTGCTGCTCAGGGACAGTTGCTACGGTCCCTTTTCCCTCTTTTTAACAAGCAAGTTCTCACTAGGATTCAGCTATGTCTCACTACAAAGTGTCAAGGAAACCTCTGAATAGAGAGGATAGGGTTATGGGGTTTTCTTTTAGGGGCCAAGGCAAGTGTCAACTCCTTTCACTTTGAGGAAATGAGCAAAAAAATAAAATGAAAAAAAAAAGTAATCCATTTAAAATTATGTTTACAAATTCTACATCATAAAGAAGTCTTCCCAAATTCCGCAGCCATATGTATTCACCTGCCCTACTTTGTATCTTAATGTACTCTTTGTGAGCGTCACTATCTACCATCATTAGCAAGGGAGGGAGGGACAAAATGAAAGCCACAAATGGCTGTGTTTACTGGCTATCTGCCTGCCTGCCTCAGTTGATGTTTACTGAAACAGGGAGACAAATGGTGCCTCTCATTCCTCCAGAGTTATGAAGGCCATAGAACGAGCAGGAATGTCATCTGATAAATCCACACAGAAGCATGCAGGAACACAGAGACACAGCTTCTGCCAAACCAGGCCTCTCCAACATCAAAAATGGCACCCTCACCCCCAGGTGTGTCGGATTCCTTCTCACACTTTACTCTTGTCCACACTACCTATGAGAACAGTGTTCTCTATGAGACAAAGCAACAGACCCTCCTCCAAGTGGCACCACAGCAAGGAGGGCAGGAGGAGGTGTGGAGAGGGGCAGTGGGGGCTCCTTACAAAGGCAGGTGACAGACTGGTGCCATTTGTTTCCTACCTTCCCTCCACAGACACGACAGGCTTAGGGCGCTCACTACAAGTTATTCCCTTTGAATCTCCCTTCTGATAACTCTTTAGCAAGATTAAGAACATGCCTGAGAAAAGAACACAGGCAAGAAGGGTCTGGGGCAAGTTTTTCTGACTTCTGGGATGGGGACAGAAAAGAGCAGGAGGGCATACAGGTGACCACAATATACACTCATCCCCAGGGCTCAGAATAAATAAAATGGCTCTGAATAAGTGGGTGCTCTGCCACAGGACCAGGGAGAAGGCGCTGGAAAAGGGGCCCCCAGCAGCTTCTTCTTGTTTTCCATGTTTCCTTAGAATAAATCTAAAATCCTTTTAGAGTCTACGTCTTAGACCCAACTATGAAAATTAAATGAAAAGAACATTCTTTTTCTCAGAGGGAAGAGAATATGGCATATGAATCCAGGATCCCTGTCTAAAGGACAACCATTTCTTCTACAGGTTCAACTGAAATGTGTGGGCAGACCTAGAGTAATAGTCAGCCAACACCCAAACTTCCTGCAGATGCAATGTCAAAATGCAATAGGTCAAAGTAAGGTGGAGTGAGAGATGTCAGGGCACAGTGCAACCAACAGGAACACAGGGCAGACACTCAACACACTCGGGAGGAGCAACCTACAGAAAAGCTTGATTGGCCCATCTTTTGTGGAAGCAGAGAGAACAGAGAAAACAAACAAAAAAATTAGATATGGTTAGAGTCAAGTGGCTCAGTGGTTCACACTCCCTTAGCATAGAAGTTCATGCTTCTTGGACACACTTCACCAGTAGCACAGAGCCAAAAATTCATTTCCATTCAGGCCTGCCTTGAAGATTTATTTATTATTTTGTTTTGTACTTTTTCAAAAATCACTTTTAGAAGAGGGAAAGAAAAGTTTATTTCATTATAGGGGTCCCATATAGCCATACTAAACTGTTAGATATTTCAAAGAATTTTAACAATGTAATAAAATAATCAGCCTAGGTCCAAATGCTCATTGAAAGGACCCAAGCACACACTCACAAAGACAGAGCAAAGGTCACAGACTGTCCAGGAATCCATCACAGGTGACCTACCCCAGGAAAGGGAGCCTGATTACTCCATCACAAATTTGAGAAGGTAAACTTTACACTTCAAATGCATTTCACACTATTAATCTCTTTATAAAATGGAAAGAAAAACTCTCAACTACAGATTAACTATGGGAACCTCCTCCTGGTCACCTGTTGTGACCACCAAATATACAGTGCCCACTGAAGCGATAGATTTTGTCACTTGTGGATCCAGAGGTCCAGTGCCATCGCAGGTCTCTGACTTCCCAGGAGCCCTGTGCATATTAGCTCAGCTTTGCCTCTAGCTCTGCTGCTTATCTGGCATCTTGGTTTCAGATTCAGAGACAGTTATTAAACACACTGGCCAAACATCTCATAGTTGGCTTCAATCAAAATTGAAAACCAAATTAAAGATGAATAGTAAAGAGAGTAGAGACTGCAGAAAATGCCAATTTTAAGTTATGAAAGACTCACAAAGATCTTGTAATCCTTATATTTAGTAGCACTGGATGTGCCTTGTAATAAGTTAACAGTACTTTTAAAACTAAAGAGGAGTTACTTCAATCCCACTTACAGACCTCTACATGGCATAAGACACAATGGGGACAACTTTCAACTGTGGTCACCCTGAAGGTAAGCAGCTGGTTATCAGCTGAGAACGGAGCTCTACACCTTGAACTTGAAGCAGTCAAAAAAGCCTACTAATTCTAAAAAATGAAGTAGTACAAAAGACTCAAGCCAAATAAATAAATAAATAGATAACCAGACAGGACATGCCCTTCAGAAGGAAAACCCAGGCCTACACATCTTAGCCTCTGGCTCTTCCACCTGCCAAGGCAGATCTGAGTAATGTGTTAGGGCTCAGGTGAATGAGGTGGAAGCTGAATCACACATTAGCTTTTGCCAGGGAGAAAGAAGCATTTCCAAATGGGACATCATGGCAGACATATCTCACAGTGAGAGCTCCTCAGAGGCTATGCAGAAAGCTAATCAGGGAGCCCAGGTGCACAGGACAATTGGGGGTTTCCACATTTGATCACTGAGAACATCCTGGTGATGGAATGGATTCCCAGGGCTTGTTAGGAGGTTTGTTTATTTACATTCCACAATCCAACAGTTTCACGAAGACTCTCCTCTAACTTTTCTCTTCAGAAGCAACAAAAGGTCTAGAAGAAAGTAGTAGTGGTGGGGGGGGGGGGACCTTGAAGGGTAGAAATAAGCCACCAATATTCTATGAACATTATTCTGAATAGGAATTTTGTTTGTGTCCTTGACAGTTTTATAGAAGACTGGGTGGAAGTAAAATCATGGATTTGAGGTGGAACAAATTTGCTAACAGTAGCTTTCAGGGGTCTAAAAAGGCTCCAGTCATTTGAATGAATTAGCCCTAAATACCTGGCTGGTTAAGCTACTGATGGCATCCTTGAAGAGATAGAGAATCGAAAATCTTTATAGCAAGACAATCTTTCAGACTTCAGGCAAAATTCTAAAACTATTGCAGCCTTAGAATTGGAGGCAATAAGAGCAGCAGTTCATAGTAAATAGGACAATTAATGAATAGATGAGAGTGAATGAGGAGACAGAGTGACCCAACAACACAGGAATGGTAATCTCACAACGGTCCCAAATGCCTAGGAAACAGTTTGCAGCATTACAGAAGAATAAAAATTCATTTCCAAGGGTCAAAAATAAGAACTTGTATCAAGTCATTAGAGCAACTCCGTCCTCTAGCCAGCCCTCTGTTATTTCTGGTGAGGCAGCCTTACACTCCACTGCCTAGTTAGCAGAAGGACAATAAGAGTTACATGGATGCCCTTTAAGGCATGGCGACATTGCTGCTGGCATCACTTCCCCATGACGTTCCAATCTGCTTCAGCAAATTCCATTCTCAAATGCTCAGAAGATATGTCTTGAAGCGGGATTAGGCAATTACACACAAAAGCATTTTCCCATTTTTACATATGACATTTCAAATACCTTTAAAAAAAAAAAAAGAACCAGAAGTACCCAAAGTCTATGCTTTAACCATGGGAGGTGTTCAGGAAGTGTTTGCTGAACTCATAAAAATGTATTGTTGGTCCTTATGAAGGGAACTTGTCTCCTCTCTTCTTTCAGTTGAAGTTGGGAAGATGAGGCAAGAAATCAGAACTTCCCACTAGGAAGAGTGTGACAAAGGCCACCCACATATGACAATTTCCACTTTACCTGTTACACTAGCAGGAATGTTCTTAAACTAACAAGAGATACATGTCATTGCAAAAGACCTGGTCTTTGAAAGAGTGGCTTTACCTCTCTGGAGGTAGACAAATAAGCATTTCTTATATGAATATCTTGATTTTAATTCTTACCTGCTAATCCTGAGTTGAAAACCACTGTGGGTGAAGATGTTCCAGGCAATGGAGGTGCAGAGGGAGGAAGGGGTGGTGGTAGAGGAGGAGCTAACCCAGATTCTGCTGCAGGACCTGGGAGGGGAGGAGGTGGGGGTGGAGGTGGAGGAGGGGGAGGAGGCGGAGGTGGAGGTGGAGGAGGCATAGGTGGTGTGACTGGGCCATTTTGCACTAAAGGAAACAAAAGAAATGAATTGACTTTGAAAAGGATGGTCTTCCTGCAACACATTGTACATATAAGCAATATAAAAACACTTAAAAGGGTAAAGGATTGCTTTCAAGAACCATAAAATTTCCTTATCAACAAATGGAGGTAATATTTTAATGTAAGTGAAATGAAGATTTATAATCTTAATCTCAATACATGAAGTTCCTAAAATCAGTATGTAAAAGAACATGCTAACAAAAACACTCAAAGGGCAAAAATAGATAATCGGTAAATGAAACACAGATAACCTAATAGTGTAACTTTAGTTCTAACACAAGGCTTCTTACCTGCTTCAGGTGTGTCTGATGACAGAGGTAGTGGTGGGGGAGGAGGGGGCAAAGGTCCCGAAGAGGCAGCCCCCGAAACTGCTCCCACATAGTTACCCACTGCCACTTCTGACCCCACGGACATGGTGCCAGATGCCACTACCGGCAGTATAGCGATGTCCCCATCCCCTTTCTTCTGAATTTTAATGGTCCCTTGTTTCTCCAGTTCATGAATCTTTTTTTCCAGGGTTGACTGTCTTTGAATGGCTTCTTCTTTTTCTTTGACCATTTTTCTTAATGTGTGAACTTGAGTATTTGCATCTTTGTAAATTTCCTGCAGAAGAGTCCATGGTCAAGAGTGTGTCTCCATATGACATTCACATTATGACCATCACCTTGGCAAACTGAGGATAAAGGAAGTAACTAAGAAGAGGACACTGGGGTCTGGAGTGGTGACTCTGCAGTTGGAGCGCTTGCTTGGTCTAAGTGAGGACCCAGGTTCAAACCCCAGCAACACATACACAACTAGGTGTAGAAGAAACAAAGGCCAGATGAAAAAATAAAGTTGATTCTATTTCTGTCTCTCTCACTCTCTCTCTTTGAAGGAAAAAAAAAAATGAAGAGGACACTGATATACATAGAAGGTCTATGGAAATCAACCGCAACTTATATGGCCCCACTAATTATGAATTATACATGCAATATATTCCAGCAACTGTTCTTGTTAAAGACGTCCTTTCCTTTTAAGAAAGGCTGCTAACTCAATTTTCCTCAAAGGTGGAAAGGAAAAGAACAGAGATAACTTTTATTCTCAGAGCTGACTGTGAAATGCCCCAAGGTGTTCTGCTGGTGCAGAATGTTTTCCTTTCACTAATTTTCAAATTCATTTGCAACTCTGAGGTAGGCATATCAGCTAACCATAGACAAAGGGTCCTAAATCAGACTTGGATAGAAGTCAAGCTAGGATTAAAAATTTGCAAAACATGGAATAATCTATTCATGAATAACTAGGGGCTGGCTATTGAATGGATTTCCCTGGCCCTCACAATGCCCGCTTGACCAATCTCAGGACAGCAATTTTAACATTTTCCCTTTGGCAATGCATTTAACAAAAAGGCCAGAGCTTCCCTCCACTAATCACTTATTTCTATCTAGGTTTTTAGCAGGAAACAAAGAAATTACAATTTTCAATTCAAAGGCTACCCTGGTTCCCTTTATGAAGGCCCATAGAGGTTCCATTGGAAGGAGTTTTATGAACGGAACTTACTTGCTGGGCCTTGCACATGTGCTCTCACCACAAACCTCCAGCAGGCTGGGACACATTCTTCATACCCTGTCTCTTATTAATAATCTGAGAGTCTGAACTTTGAATTGAGGCCATATGCTACAACTTTGTCTCAATGATGTGCCAGAAAATAAATTTCCAAGAGTTAACTGAAGGACGTGTCAGAATATCAAGCAACACACACAGACAAGATAACCATCACATACAATGTGCCACTGCATTAATGGTGGTGTAAAGGTAAGCCATTTGCCGGAATACCTGCCAGGCATCTTGGTGTTTTGATGTTCTGCCCGATTCTAAGCACATGGATGGCACTCCATAAATACCTGACATATAAGGTAATATAACACCACAGCCAAATCAAATAGCTGGGATTATCTGATAACAAAATGGATTGGTTTTCCTTTTCCCCTTTTTCTTTTTTTCTTGGCGAATGCTATTAGGGCTAACCTGTGCTGTGATTCAAATTTCCACAGTAACCACCAAACCTGGTTTTGAGTAGAAGCAAAGTACAGGAATACAGTGAAGTTCAAGTTCTAACAAAAACAAGTGGCATGAATTAAATCTATGCCATGTTTTCATTTCCAACCAAATGGGTGAGCCACAGAATCAACCAAGTCTCTTCCAGATGGGAAAACACTGTAGTTCCCAAAATCTGTGATAAGGAAATCCTGAACCTCCAGCATGTGACTGCACACCCATGTGTACACATACCAGGACTATGTGTACTTTTCATTTAAGTATTGCCTCTGAAATGGTTCTAATAAACATGTGGCATCAATGCATTCCTCTGAAATGAAAGTACCCCATGTTCAATCAGTCCCAATCAGGAGCACATCCCCTGCTGCTCCCATCTGGGGGACTGTCATCATCCCACTTACTCGGACAACATCCAGTTCCTTGTTCCTCTGCATGAGCTGCTTTTCCAGTTCCACAATCTTGGACATGGCTTCATTCTCAGTGTCTTGCAGTTTCTCAGATAACTGTAAAATGTTGAAAAGGAAACCATGTCACAACAAAGGATCATTCAACCAGGTCCCTAGTCCTTCGAAAGTGTAGCTCTAAGACTATCAGTCACAGTCCTGCATGTGTTCCACAAACTGTTTTCTGGAAATGTCAATATTTATAATATGGTTCTGAATACATATTTATTTCTACCAAGAATTAATAATTTGTACATGATCCTTAATAAAACCCACACAGCACTCCTTCATGTTTAAATATACAGTGTGTTTCCCTCCATTCCTTTGGGGCTAGCAAGGGTTGAGAAGGGAAGGTGAGGGAGGAGGATCCACCTACCAAACCCAAGAAAGGGATATCACTGAAAGGCTTTTAAAAATTGTTGATGCAGCTGGAAAAAAGTACTATTATTTATTTCAACCCAAACTATTCAAATAACAGAGGTTACTTGGAGGGGGAGTTGAAATTAAGGTGGCCTGCTACAAGACTGGATGCTGTGGTCAAGGTCAAGCAATGCTGGCTAAGGCTCCAAGATGGAGAGAAGGTGAGCTACGTATTAAACAGCCGCTTTCTGTACATGGCTCTACCATGCCACTTCTGATTTCTTATGTCACTGAAGACAATCGTAAGTAAAGACAATCAGGAGGCAAGGTACAGAGGAAGAGTGGAGATTTACACCAATCAGACTGAGAACAAAACCCAGGTCTTTTAGGGGCAGAGACACTAGGCCTATAAAGTCTATGACCTGTAGGCAGGTGCCAATTAGGTCACTGTAGTGCTTACAAAGGGAAGGTTTTGGCCTCACCAAATAGTTTTAAGCATAAGCCATGGAGATGCCTATTTTCAGAATAATGGTAAAAGGAAAAGGAAATTATGCATATACAGTACTTTAAAAGTAAATCTAGGGGGAAATAAATGGGCTGTTCTCTCTGCCTGGTTACAGCTCATTTCTCAACTTTGAATCTTGAAAGTTAATGCCACAAAAATGGATGTTAATTCTACTTTGCACCCAGATGAAATGTGAGCAATTTGTCCCTTTTCTGAGAGGTAGTTACATGAGAGATGTTTTCTTCCAGTTCTTCCACCCTCTCCAGGGCTGCGTTCTTAGTTTCTGCATCTTCCAGCAGTGCTCCTACATCAAACACGTTGTCCAGGTAAGCCTGAATCTGTACTTGCAGCTTGTCACTCTCTGTGTGTTTCAGCTTCTAAAAACCAGAATTTGAGAGATGATATTGGCTTATCTGAGGAAACAGAACATACTTACCCAACACTCTACAAGTTTTATTTCCAAAAGCCCAGTCTTTTCCAAATGGATTTAATATATCATCCTCCTTAAGAGATTTATGAAGTGACTACTTAAGAAGGTAGGATCAGTTAAGTTTCGACTGAATGCCCCTCAAATATTTATGAAGTTATGTAAATATTTAATACATTTAATATATATATGTAAATATAAATATATGAAATACACATATTTACATGTGTGTGTTTGTCCCTAACCCTTTGTACTCCATGTGGTTATGCTCCAACCCAAAACAATTTGATATATGTGAAATCAAGACAATAAAAAAATCACAAGTAGCTTTGAAAGGGAACAGTTGCAAGGAAAATAAACCTTAAAAGGGCATCTGGGTAGTAGAGGAGATTGCAGTGGGTGGTATCTTGCCTGGATAGTGATGGTGGTGCAAGGTAGGGGACAGAATTAGGCAGGGGGTGGACTCCATACTGTTTATTTTAGTGCAAACTTCTAGAGCTTTACTCTTCATGACTGCTTCCCTAAGGCAGTGCACCACATGAGTAGCTCGAAAACACCAATAAGAAAGCTTTCTCCAGTTCACTGCATCCCGGACCAAGGATCCTGAAGGAATTCAGGTAAACTCACTACCTCGAAGGTGACAGAATAAACCAATGGATCTTCCCTACAAGAAATATGAATTGTGACTTTTCCTAGGGACAAATGTGTGCCTAGAATAATATCTGGCACGTTGACAATGCCAATAGCATTTATTGAGCAAATCAATGACTACATGCAAGGCTGCTTCTGTAAACTAATATAATTTTTATATACTATGTGTTCATAATATTACTCTTCTAACTACTTCTATCTATTAAGATCCAGAACCAACATACTACAAAGTTAAAGAAATATAGAGTTTTGATAAAATTTAAAATTTTTAAGAAGAATTCCACTTTATATAAATTCTTGGAAAAATGGTAGGGTCTAGTTAGAATTTCTGCAGTCTAGCTTGTTCTGAAAAGAGTATGTTTCATCTTAGTTTAAAGCCAGAACAGAAAACAGAAGTTTCATGGGATTTTTTACAAGATTCACAATGAGTAATGGGTGTTCACTAATAGGTTACTAACCTGCCATTGTACATCACAAAACTAAACCCAGAGTGTCATTAGGAATTTATGTGCCCAATTTTTGTTCAAATACTATTGTTTTCAGAGTATATGAGGAAAGAGGGCAGATAAACCTCAATCTCAAAGCACAAAAAAATCCCTTTGAATACAATATTCTGACAATGGCAACAGTGGGTCTTTAAATATATAGGAAAATAATCCCAACAGGTCTTTAATGGAAACCTATTATGTCTCTCTCCAAGTAGAGTCTTTAGACATTAGGCCAATCTACTCCGGGGTAGTCTGGCTGCTCTGGTAAGCAAGGCTCGCAGAGGTCAGGAGTAACCATCTTTGTGATTCTGCCTCCAATAATGAGAGATGATGGTGTTTGTATTCCCAACTTCATCCCTAATGAAGATGAGTAGCTGAACTCTGCAGGTGTCCAAGGAAAGTGCTTCTATCAACTCTATAGCTAGAAACAGTCTTGAAATTGAGGTCAACAATTCCCGCCCAATCACTGGTGGTCCTCCAAATTCAATGGGACCATTCCTGTACAAAAAGGAAAAGAAAACCACCTAGTAGTCAAAGGACATGCTTTGTACACACAGCTTCTCACATCCATTTATGATTTTCACATCAACTTTCAGTTTCTCAACTGAAGAACTTCAGGGAACTGGCTGAGCCTTTCTGCAAGGGAACCTGGAAAAGAGAAACTACACACCCTCCTCCCAAGAACTGAAAGTGGAACTTCTAAAGCCACAAACACTTTAAGCAAAAATTAACAGCTTCAAGAGGAAGTCTCTAGTGTCCATTTCCTCATTACATTCTTATGCTCTTGGCATTCACTCATCACTCTACAGCAGTCTTGGTTTGATTTTCTCTGCCCAGATGGGTCCCCAGAGTAACCAAGAATGCTAACTCTGCACCAGTCAGGTGAGAGATGCAATGAGAATTGACCCAAACAGACCTGCAGCAAGACTGCAAGAGGTTATCTGACTCCCTCACTAAAAAGCTATCAGAAGTCCCAGGAGGTCTACAAGGATCTAGCTTCTCTTGCAGATTGTATTACTCAGATTGGTTCCCTTTAACTAGTATGAAAGTAGTTGACTACACAGAGTTTTAAGCATTTTTTAGCCACTACAGAAGTACACCATTGAGGGTAACAAATCAATTCTTACATTGAAACCAAAGGTTATATTTATACTCACATCCAAATATTCATCCAGGCCCAATTTGGTAAATTCATATTGGAGGTGAACTCTGAAGTTCATATCTTCTACCGAATGTACTACAATATTAATAAACTGCATAGAGGCCACCTGAAATGAAATTCCCAAGGGGTTAGACAGACTCTAAACTTTTTTCTCATTTAATCATAAGCATGCGCTTTTAGTATAACAAATATAGGCTCGCTTACTGATTTCCTATTCCTTCATTTCATTGGGTTGTTACCACATTTTATAACTGTTCAAATTTAAAAAGTCATAGTTACCATAATAAGATACCAGTTCACAGCCACTAGGATGAATAATAAAAAAGAAATACAATAACAAATGTTGGCACAATGTAGAGGAAAATGAAACCCTTATTTCTTGCCAATGGGAACATAAAATTGACATAGCTACTTTGCAAAGTGTGATAACCCCTCAAAATGTTAAACAGTTACCACGTGACCCATGTAACTAAGAGAAACACATATACAGGTCTACATAAAAATCTGTACACAAATGTTCATAGCAGTATTATTCCTAACAACCAAAATGGAAGAACCCAATGTCCACCAACTGATGGGTGAACAAAATGTGGTACAGCCATACAATGGAATATTGTGCAACAATAAAAAGGAATGAAATAACTGATACATGGGAGAGCATGGACAAACTTGAATATATCACAGGAAGTGAAAAAAAAGCTAGCGAAAAAAGACCATATGAGAGCTGGGAATGTAGCTCAGTGGCAGAGTACGTGCCTAGCATGCATGAGGCCCAAGGTTCGATCCCCAGCACAAAAAAAACATGCAAATGTTGTGTGATTCCATTCAAATAAAATATCTGGAATTGGCAAAACTATAGAGACAGAAAATAGATTGATGGCTGTCTAAGGTGAGGGTGAGGTAAATAGGGAGTAATTATTAATAGGCACAAGAATTCTTTTGGAGGGTGATAGACTGTTCTAAATTAAATGGTAATGATATATATACAACCTGTGAATATACTAAATATATATTGAACTGTACACTTTCAACAGGTAATATGGAGGTTACGATGACTATATTTCAGTAACCTGTTTTTAAAAAGTTATATAGGGCAAATCAAGTAAATTACTACAGGTATATATAGCACACAAAATAAGAAAACTACGGCAAAGAACAACATTTAAATCAACTATAACCTTCACCACAAGGTAATTGCTTCTAAAAATTCACTCTGAACTCCAGCCTACCAACAGAATAGTAACTGAGTTTTGGCCCATCTCCCCATGCAATCACCCAGTTTCCACTCCATGAAAACTTTGACTTAGTGCTTCTCACTACTGCATCAGTGGCCCTAAAATCTGTTCCAGAGAAAACCAGTCCCCAGTCTGATAAACAGCAGAACACAGTTTAACAGATTTTGCTATTAATAGTGACAGTCAATCTACTTATGGTGGAAATATCTTGCTCAAGCTTTCCCTCCAAGCTGATGACCCAGCAGAGGAAGAAGGTAAAATGATTGGGGGACTCAGGTTCATAATCATGAGTTTCTCTCACAAGACCAATTCCACTTAGCTTCTTAAAAATTGTTTTTAGCAAGTTAGAGGACTCTAACTTGGAATAGTCTTGGAATATGTTACCCACTGGATATCTTGAGAAGATAAGTGACCTCTCTAGGTTACAAGAGGTCTCTACTGCAATTTGCTAAAAAGTGTTTCAGTTTCTATGGATAAATAAATTAAAGAAAATGATTTTGTCAGTTTTTTTGTTCCCTTTTGTATACAAAATCACAGAGAAAGATATACTATATCAAAAAAATATGCTATATGTTACAAGGAATATGTTGTTTGGGAGGTTGGACAATGTAACCACATTCCCAATTTATCAAAAGTCTGATTTTCTAGACGGAAAATGTGGTTGGATTCTGGCATCTTCCCAATTCTCTTCTGAAAATAAGTCTAAATGACCTGCCTAAGAGTCAACTATCTGTGGGTGACACATAAATCCAGCTACTATATATAGTACTTAGGATGTTTTTGTTTTTGTTTTGTTTGGGTACTGGGGATTGAACACCCCCAATTCTCTTTTACTTTTTTTTACATTTCAAGACAGGATCTTGCTAAGTTGCTTAGGGCTTTGCTAGCTTGCTGAGGCTGACCTCAGCCTCCTGAGTCACAGGGATTACAGGTGTGCACCACAGTGCTGGCAATACTTGGGTTCTTGCAGTCTATCGAAGAAGATACCTTGCATGTATACATATCAGTAAGTCAACTTACAGGAAATGTGCTCTAGTCTTTAATCCAATGGTATAGATGCTTTAATGGGCTTATAATTTCAGCAGAAAGTCAAATAACAGAGAAGACCAGCAGGTATCATAAATGCGTGAGATGGACCATGTATAACACAATAAGAAATAGTGTGGCTTTTGACAAATCAAAGACAATATCTTTAAAGGGACAGGGGCCTAATGTTATCAAACATTTTAATTTTCAAAAAAACATCTATTTTTATGTTCCATAATTTTTTTTTTTTTAATCATCATTATCCAACTAAACTCAAGCCTGTAGTGTGGCTTCCGTGTGGGGCCTCCAGTTTGCAGCATCAGCTCTAAGCAAACAAGTAAGTTCCTCCTAACAAGGAACAGGAAACTGGTAATGTAAGCCAAGGCATGGACCTCTTTATATATTCATTACCAGGGCCAGCATCAGCCTGAACTTCTCCAGAAAATGCTAACTACAAGAATTGAACAGTCAATGTAAGAGTATGCCTGGTTTCACGTATATGTTTTGTATTTTCAAAAGCAAATAACATGCTTTATGGAAAAGAACAGTTTCTCCATAAAGGATTTCATCTTTCTTACTGATTTTGGAAGGGAATGAAGACTAGTATGCATAAAAAATTTGAGGTCCCAGAAAAAACAAAATTCACATAAAAGGTTCAGAAATGTGCAAAGTTCTGTTTCACACTTTATAGTTACTGAAGCAAGTCAAAATAAAACTTACAAGGCATCCTAAGGACAGGCTTTGCAATTTCAGAACTGTTCAGAATACCCATTCCAGGCTGGAAGTGATCTGGGAGATTAAAACTCAGGTAAGGATCCTGAAGTTCTCTAGATCAACTAGATTGGGTCAAAGGCTGCAGAGGAGGGTGCACTCAAAAGTAATATGTCTCAGGAAATTCTCCTATGGTAGATCCCAACTGAGCTCAGGAACAAGATTTGGGGATGTACATAGATTCAGAAGTGCTGAAATGCATTTTGCTGTTCTTACCTGAGAACAACAGCACTGCTATGGAACCACACATTCTGCGTGTGATCTAACCTGCTAAGCAGATCTGCAGTATGATCATACCTTCACAGAATTACTAGAGAAGGAAAGAAATCTAAGGGGGTGGGTGGATCACTGCTCATACGAAGCAAAGCATGTAGTCTTTGAGAAGCAGGCTGGAGAAGGGCACTGCTGAGGTCTGCAAGAGTCAAAGATGTCAAGATTCCTCTACCCTGTGAATATTATGTAACACTATTGGAGTTCAAGTTGGTGACGGTAGGCATTTGCACCAGACCTCAATTTCGTTTTCCCCATTTACGTAGCTTCTCCCTTTATTTGCTATACATAATCAGTACTTTTGTCCTTTACTAAGTGTGTATGAAATGAATAAAACTGTAAGCAAATGCCATAAAGGGAAAACATGGATATATTAGAATGGATCTATAGCATATTAAACTCAATTTCTTATCCTAACACATGTGTATTGTTTGTACATATATTTAAGGAAAAAAAACCGCTGAAACTTTATTTTATTGAATCTAGTATTAAATAACTCACCATAAAATCTATGTTATTGTCTTCATTCCTGAAATGTTCCATCAACTTCTCAAAGCGCTGTTTTTCTCCACAAACCTGAAACATATATTTTCATTCTGCATGTGACATTCCAAACACAAGCATTCCAAAATTAGATACGGAAATTTCAGCATTAATAATTATTTCCAGAATATCTTTTGTTTCCCCCCTCTCTCTCATGCACGATTTCTCTCCAAAGTTGGTTAACTCACAAATAGTCACATGAAACAGGACCAAAAGCTGATCCTTGGTTTCTTTTGCAAATTCTCTTGATATTTTTAAATTCAATTCATTGACTATGTTTGCAGACGCATCAATTTTCTACCACGCATTCAGAATCCAAGAATGTAATTCATGACAAAAAAAAGTTTTTAACAACTTTCCTTTTTACCAAAGTACTTTTAAGATAGACATACTAGAAGATTTGAATAATTTAGTTTTTAAATGCCTGAAAAAGCAGATTCAAGATTTTTCATATGTAAAACTGAATCAAATAATTTTAGTGCATAAATTACAACACAGAAGTAAAGAATAAAGTGGACATTTTGGAAAGCTATATTAGCCCATTTAAAATGAATATAGAAATCAGCAGCAATTTGTGAAGTAGCAGCCCCAAGGCCTGAATAAGTATTCAGCTCAAATTAATGCTTTCATTGACCAGGTGAAATAAACAGATAAAACATTGGGAACCCTAGGGCCCCAAGGCATTTTCACATACATGGAGTTAAAGCACAATGTCAAAGAAAAACTTGTACCAAATAATAGTCCCCAGATCAAAACACAAACTCTAATTCTGTCACCATCTTGGCTACTTTTAAGGAGCAAAGTTCTATAACCACTGGTTTATTCATTCTATCTTCTGAAAAATATTTACCTGAACCACCCAAGGAATACATGCTCAATTAGTAAAACACAGTCCCAGAGTTAGCATTTTGCAAATTAAATATTTTTTTCACAACCTAAACTGTAAATTTTTATCCCATTTATGATCACAGGCAAGGTCAGTCCTAAAGAATTCTCCTAAAATGATATTTCATAATGCTACAATACAGCCATTTAATTCAGTCATGTTAAAATTCTATGTGAACATACATATGTACTAATGAAGAGAAAGTTCCATGAAGGCAGGAATCATCTATTTTATTCAATGCTGTATTTTCAACATCCAGATCAATGCCCACCACATTATAAATACTCAATAATATTTTTGAATTCCCTGAATAGAAGATAAACAAGTAATTATATTAATACTTCACAAAAAGGTAAATTACTACTAATCTCCATCATGTTTTAGAGTGAGAAAAGAACCACTGGACCAATGTAGACAGGTGCCACAAGTATGTCTATAGTGAGGGCTCCTTGGTTCTATACTGGGAATGTGAAGGAAACAGGTCCAGCCTCTGAGGAGCTTCAAGTCTTAAAGGCTGAATTCTTTCAACAGACTGAGATCAGAGTTTTATAGGATTCTGATGATGACTCTCATTTATACTTGTCTTAACAAAAAATAGTTTCAAGAGACATGAGCCCAGATAGGAGGAAGTGGAGTTGGTTTTGGAATGGAGAATTTAAAGCCTTTGAAAAACTTTGCTAGTCTAATTCTACTCTAGAGAGTCTGACTCACTAATCCTAAGTGGGCCTGGGGTGACATGGGCATACATGATTTTTAAAGCATTATTATTTATTTTGATGCTCTACACAGGCCAAGGACCTAGAGTTACCTGCACTCAGCCCAGCCAGATTTTCCAAAGAACATACAGCAAACTCCTGGAAACATTTGTCTAATATGGTTTAATACTCTAGGTGCTACTCCCTAGACTGACATCAGCTACATCTATATGTATCCCCACCTGTAAAGAGGGCCCAATCATTGAAAATTGCCAAAGCTTGGCACAGAAAAGGTCCAAATCACAACCAGAAATTTCTTCAGCACACATCTCAACATAAGAACTTGATTCTCAGGAGAATACCTGGCTTCAGACTTCAGGAGATTGGTAATGGCAACAAAAGAAAAGAAAGAGAGGCCCTCTTGGATCTGGGGACAGAAACCCAGCTCTCCTGAGAAGCAGACTGTGATTAATATCGTATTGCACAAACAGGCATTCGCTACATTAGAAACGGGAACAGCCCACCCATAACAATGAAAAGAGACATAATTTCTGAAAGGGCAATAATATCAGATCAAATATCCCTAATTTGATAAAAGGTCAACAAAGTGGCAGAACCAGACCAGAATCAGTCCCCAATGCCCAGTCAATTATTCCACTCCCACACTGCCCAGAATGCTCACACCAACATATTCCATCTAAGAGGATACTTAACTCTTCCAGAAGTATTTGAGATGAGACCAAAAACATGTAAATATTAAAAATCACAACCCTTGCTTCATGCACATAATAATTGATATCTATGCATCAGATTTGTCCACAGACCTCTAAACGCAGTAGACTCCTGGGGGCCAAACTGAGACATACTGAATGAGAATCTTCACATATGAGATTAGGAACCTGTGCTTTTAAAAGAACTTGTGGTTTTTGGACAAGCATTTGGGAACTGGTGACTGATACAATATTAGACTGACTCTTTTTGACTACCATTGCCCAAATATAAGATCAGTTGTGGATAGCTAGATAATTAACTTCCCAGTTCATTCAACTGCCAACTGAGCAGCAACAAGAAACATCATAGTACACCTGGCTATCACAGGAATGCAGCCATATGCAGCCACAGAGTCCCATTTCTGCCCTCACAGTCCATCACCCCAATCTATGTTCCTGCTTAAAGTTGCAAAGAAAGACAAGACTCCAAAGGAATGGGCAGGATAGGCATAGGCATAATGAGTAACAGAGTAACTTACGAATAACCATGGATTGTATATAGGCTATTGGAGAAAATGAATTTTACATAGGTGGAGAAAGCATATGTGGATAGCAATACCACCACCAAAATTACACATAGCCAGTTAATAAAAACAGATGACATCAAATCAAGAACAAACAATACCAGATTAATTTCATGATCATAAAGATCCCTCAATCATTGTAGTAGACTGGTAGGCAGGGCTGAAATAGACATTAAGAAGAGTTCTGACTACACGTGTTTCTTTATAAATCCCTCATTCTGTCAGCAGACAAATTCATGCTGAGAACATGTGTGTCATGAAACAGAAATACTTTCATCTTCAAAAGGAAGGGACTAAAATATCTTCTCTTCATAGTTACTATAAACATAGTGAAAAAAGAATTCAAATACACAGAATGACAGGTTGCCA
This sequence comes from Aplodontia rufa, assembly GCA_004027875.1. Taxonomy (NCBI): domain Eukaryota; kingdom Metazoa; phylum Chordata; class Mammalia; order Rodentia; family Aplodontiidae; genus Aplodontia; species Aplodontia rufa. The sequence goes on from PVKS010000098.1 coordinate 93,127, forward strand.
ACACAGGTGCCAGATTTAGGAAACCTTAGAAGAATCTGAGTGACTGCTCTCCTCACTCACTGAATAAACTAGAACAACTCCTGTCAGCTAGCCCAAGTTTCTCTGTGCGAAGGTTCAGGCTGCTTCATTTCCATTCCCAGCTAATGGTGCTACTCTGACACTGCTCCCTACAGTCTCGAGTGCAGAGCCCACCCCCCTCCTTCATTTCAGAAGGAAAGAAAGCATGCAAATCAGATTCACATTTGTCTCTACCGCTCTAACAATCATTAAACAAGCATAGACTATAAACCCACAGGAAATGGGAAGACATGTTGGGGGAAGTTGGTAAAAGTTGTGTCCCACATCAAAGGAAAGTTGTCTTCATTCATACTGCTCACATCTGGACCACCCCACGTGCTTGATTAAAATGGGACCATCATACCCATTCTCTCCTTTGAACTGGCCTTATTTTAGAAAATTGGTGGGGATGAAAAGACACTGATTTTCAGAATCCACTGAACTCTCAAGGGCTTCATAAAAATGAAGCCAGGAGCGTATCTGCACATATATATTACTGTACATTATGTAGTGCTACATGTAAGTTCCATCTGCCAGAACAGGCTGGATAACATATGACAAAAAAACTTTGAAATAAAAAAGTTAAACTACTGCAGCTGAAATCTGTCATTCTTGACTTTTAAATTCTCTGGTATTTCTCATTCCCTCATCAGCTTTACCATCAATTTCCTACATCCATAACAAGGAGCCGCTGGAGTAGGTGGGGTGGTGAGCAAGTTTAAGAGCTGTAGTGACAAGCAGCAGAGCCAAGCAGACTGGAAAGAGGCCTCTTTGTGGACTGAACTCCTCTTTCAGAACTTAGCTTTCTAATAATAACAGGCCGCTTACCAGAAAGTCAGTAAACCAGCAGGCAAATAAAAGCCCATGCACTGGAAAAACATGTGCTCTATTGTAAACTAAGAGGCAGCTTCACTGCAAATCATTATAAACCAGACTCATGTGAATAAATTGGCCAACCTCAACTAACACTGTGTAAAACGAAAATGCTCAGGCTCTAATCCTGGGCCACAGACTTCAGTCTGCTAACAGAGTCAATGACCTGCCCATCCCCAGCACAACTGCCCCTTTAAGCTCTAACATTCAGAAGGCAGAACGGGACTATGTAGTATATTAAAAAGGGTCATAAAGCACAGGTTTTAAGTTCTGCCACTACTCTGCTGTTAGCTTGGACAACTCGGTGGACATCCCTGAACTTCATTTTCACATGTGCTGAGACAGGGTAATTCTATGTTGCTCAGGCGGGCCTCAAATTTGAAATTCGGCTGCCTTGGTCTCCCATGTAGCTGGGACAACATGTGCGCAGCACTACACCAGGCTCCACATTCATGATCTTGAGAACCTTAGAGAACATTACCAATTTTCAAGCAATGCTTTAAGAAGCCATAGTGTCAAAGAAGAGCTTAAGGTATATAGCTTAAGCTATATGGCTAACAGAGCTTCAGTGGACTCCAAACGTCAAGGGCGTGGCCAGGACAGGAAAATTCCCAATAAGAGAGGTTGTTGAGATGCCCACTCTCACTTACCCATCCTTGACTCATTCTACTGAGTTAGCTGGTAATATTTCTTGGGGCTGAGGAAGCGGGGTTCAATTCTAATAAAAGTTTAAAAAATAAACAAACAAAAAAAAACCTCACTTAGTATCTCGAAGCTCTAAAATTCTAATCTACATGCCAATTTGACAGGAAATACCCAGACTGACCACCATGGAAATTCCACGTAAAGCAAATTCAGAAGCATGCACTTTAGTAACATACTATAAGGACAGAATCACTGCTGTCTCACCCCAGCTGGTTCACCCCTGCGTACAAAACTGATAAATCCTGCACTACCGAGAAGAAGTGGGTCACTCTCTCAAAAAGCAAGATACATGTCGCTTAAATGAGACTTGAAGGAAAAGTACAACTCCTGCCAAAAAACAAGTATGTTTTCCACCATCTGTGAAATGCATTTCAGAACAGTGTCCCAAAGCATTTGGATAAATCTAGGGCCCTGGATGCAAAGGAGGCTGTGGTTTAAAGTATCCCTAGGGTGGGCAGAGGTTAGCGGATGATTTCCCTAAAGGCTTGTAGCAGAGAGACGATGACTATACAAAAGCTTTGTAATAAAGAGCATTATCTTGCCAACCAGATGTTGAAATGAACAGACTCCCAGCTTTCAGCCACCCCTTTGTTCGCCTTCAAGGTCAGTGGCTGCCTCTGGTGTCCCCAGCAAAAGCTCCCAGGTCATTCCACGTTTGCAGGCAGATGGAGGCCCAACTCTGAGGAAGAGGCAATAAATGCTTTGGGGTTAGTTATATAAAAATTAAAGGCCCCCTTGCTTAAGTGTTTCCTTCTTGCCCTGTTGCCTGGTGCCTGCCTCAATGCTTTCTTTTTCTCTGCTCACAATAGGCCCCTGTGAGCCACTGGGCTCCCTTCAGAAGGTACCCTTTTAGAGACACACACTGTTGTGACTCATTAGACTGCCTTTCTTGGGGTCTGCCTGAGAACAAAAGTTCAGATTTCTTCTCAGGGTCTTATGAAGTAAACAATTATTGCATCATTTAACTCTAGGTGAAAAGCATCTTTCACCTTTGGTTACAAGCACTTGCAGTCTGAAGGTTACTGATGTCATAATGCCTGAGAAAACTTCTTCTCTAGGGCACTAAAGGGTCTTTTACATCATACGTGGACACGAAATGGCTGCCATGATAGAAGCAGACCACTGGACCTGATGGTGGCTCTCATGTCTCTTTGGGATTTAAAGGAGGAAATGTTCATCTAACTAAAATGCTATGAAACTAAAAAATTTGTTTCACTCCACAGGGCAGGGGTGATGGGGTGGGATGAAAACTAAGCAACTGAATATATTCTGCAATCTAGTCAACCCTCTTTCTTCATAAATTAATAAAACATTTATATCCATCTTGGCCGGCACACATCTGATTATGAGCCTAAGGTTTCATCTGCATAACACTAAACATCTCTGTGAAAACTTCACTTTTCCAGATGTTTCCAAACATCCAGATGTTTGGCAGCAAAGGATTCAGATGATTATCTTACTTTCTACACATGTATCTTGCTGTACTGAATAAAGAATCCTGAGACAGAAGCAAATGGATAGTAAAATCCCCCAAAGACCTCTGCATTAACAGGCAACGCATCTTTACCACTCCCCTAAAGGTGACCGTCGTTAACTTCTGCAGCATGAGTCCACAACACAATATTTTATAAACGATTCCCTTTGGAAATATTCCTAATGTCCAACTTGAATTTCTCTGGCTTTATTGCAAGATTCGCATCTCCAGGACACATGCATATTCTTTCAAGGCTACCTGTGACAGTGAATTTTGTGTCAGCTTGAATGAGCTAAGGGATGCCCAGACAACTAATAAGAGATTATTTCTGAGCATGTCTGTGAGAATGTTTCCAAAGGAGACTAGCATTTGAATCAGTAGACTGAGTTAAAGATGTGCTCTCACCAATGTGGTATCATTCAATCCATTGGGAGGCCAAATAGAACACAAGTAGAGAATTTGAAGGAAAAGTCAATTGTCTCCTTAAGCTGGGACATCCGTCTTCCCCTGCCTCCTCTTGGTCCTTCAGGCTTCAAGAATTATAGTATGGCTCTCCTTGATCTCAGGTCTTCTGCCTTGGATGGAATTATATTCCTGCCTTTCTTGGGCTCTCAGTTTCTATAATCACATGATTCCCATAATAAGTCTCCTCTTATACTCATTTCTTTATCTACTGATAGTCTATTCTTCTCATTCTCTGGAGAACCCTAAGAATATTCCATTCCTACCAGAAGGCCAAAATACCTCTAGTTCTTCAAGAGAGACTAATATTTAAATAGCTACCTGAAGATGCAGGCCTTCGGTCATCTCTGAGACAACTCATCAGCCAGAACCCTCAAAAGTATAAGGCAACCTAACCTAGCCTTTTGTTTTCATTCTTTTATGTTCATAGCTTCATCCTCTGAGCATACCCAATTCGGTCAAGCAGGGGGACACAACAACATATCTGTAGTGTTTATCACGTGGCCTCCAAATCGTGAAACAGCACTGGATGCAGCTGCTTAAAGCCCAGGGAATTTTCACACAGACCTTAGGACACCTTTAGGAGTCAGCAGTCAACCATGCTCTCCTCAGGGCTGCACTCAACAAATCAAGTTCACCCATTTGCCCCATCATCCCACATGTGGAACATCTATAAAAACTTAAATGTGGAATATATACAGCAAATAATTACATGAACAAGAATATGATTATACTGTAATATAATAATATTAGTATAGTAATATATATTACCTCTAGATTATGATTTCCAACCCATTTTGGTGTCCACGTCAATTTTGTTGAAATATCTCAGAATTGAAAATTTGGGACATAATGGGTTAAATCAAAGAAAGGTCTGACATGAATTCAGAACCCTTGAATTTAAGGACTCATTATTTGATAGATCAAAGTCTCCACAAAAACAACAGGCAAATGCCTTAAGTTTTCCTCACTTTTTCCTGTCTCTCACTTCTCACCTCTTTTTTCTCCTGCATTCTTCCCCAAGTACACCCTAAGACTTTTTCTGGGTCTCAGTCAGGAAGAACTTGCTCTTAGCCAACTGTCTACCCCAGCAAAAGATGACTGCGGGCAGCAGTTCTTAAAGGACAGTTTTTGAGCATTAAGGATCCTCGAAGTCCTATCCCAGGGTCTGTGAGGTCAAGAGTATTTGTATAACACTAAGATACTACTTGTCTTTTTCAAGGGGTTGGTATGTCCACTGTGAAAGTCTATGCAAAGGCAATGGTGGATGAATGCTGGTGCCTTAGCATGAATCAAGGCAGCAGCACTAAATTATACCAGTACTCACTGTATCACAGCCATGCCTTCTCAGTTAAAAAAAATAAAATAAAAAAGCTGATTTGACTTAAGAATATCCTTGATGAAGTAAAAAGTTAATTTTATTATACCTCAACCCCTGAATACACATCTCACTATGTGAAATACAACATTTTATATGATGAAATGAGATGTTTGCAGCAAGCACTTGTGCTACATACTGAAGTTCAGTTGGCTTGAGAAAAAGCACTCACAAAATACTACCTTATTCTTACTTGAAATAACTGAAACATTACTAATTCAGACTTATATACTTGGCAGACATTTTCTCAAAAATGAACAAAGTGAATCTTCTAAAAATAATTGGCAATCTTTGTTGTCAATGATGAAAACTGAGCTGTCAAAGAAAAATGAGAATTTGGGAAAAACTGTATTCACCACCCTGAACCTGAGAGTTCCCTAATACTAATAGACTTTTCTGATGATGATAATAATGAATGTGATTTTAAAAAAATAATAACTGTACTATGAAATGTGTCAAGGTTTAGAAGTTTTGGTTAATTCAACAAATTGGTATTTTCCAAATGACCATTAAATACTATTATAAAATTATAAACTTACTAAGATGCAAGATAGACAATATAAAGAGTATTAGAGGCTCATTGATAGTTTCAGATTCCATTTTATAACTAGCCTGTAAAAATTACTACTTGTCCAGTATTTTCATATTAAAATATTAAAGAAGACTATCCATTAGCACCTGAGAACGCTGTTAAAATATTTCCTTTTCCATCTATGTAGCTATTTGGGGGCTGGATTTTCCTCATCTATTTCAACTAAAACACAAATGACCATATGCAGAAGTGGATATAAGAATGCAATTCACTTTATTAAGCAAAACTTTAACAGACTAATAAAATATAAACTAATGCCACTATTATGGACTTAACTGTATCCCCACAAAATTCATATGTTAAAGCACTGACCCTTAATGTGATTATATTTAGAGATAAAGATTTTAGGAGATAAATAAGAGTAAATGAGTTCACACAGGTAGGAACCTAATCCAGTTGGATTGGTGGCCTTATAAATAAGAGGAGGAGGAAAGAGATCCTTCTATGCACACAACCAAGGAAAGGCCTTGTAAGGACGGTGAGAATTTTGCTGTCTGCAAGCCAGAAAGACAGAGCTCACCAGAACACAACTATGCTAGCACCATGGGCTTCCAGACTCTACAACTGTGAGAAAACCAACTTTCGTTGTTAAAATACCCAGCCTATGGTATGTTGTAATAGCAACTTGAGATGGCTAAGACAGCCACTATTCCCACCAATTTTTTTTTAAAACAGTTTGTTTCATAGGAAAAAAAAATCACATTAAAATGTAGTGAGTTTATCAAATTATGTAACAAAATTGTCTTATAATTTCTAATATGGCAAATATCAGTACCTACCCAACCTGCTCATACAAAATTTCCTTTAGATCCTTAGTAATCCTCAAGAGTAAAAAGGCAGTCCAGAGCCTGGGGTATGTAGCTCAGTGAGAGTGTTTCCCTAGCAAATGCAAGGCCTTGGGTTCAATATCCAGATCTACCAGGTGCGTGCATGCGCGCGCATGCACGTGCACACACATACACACACACAAAGTTATCAGTGAAAAACATAAAAAATCCTAACACCCATACTACAAAGAAAACAAAACAGAACAAGTGGGGTTGGGGGAGGTCCCAGAGGTCAAAAGTTTGACTACTACTGGATTGGAGCACAGCTTCTTTATTTCTACAAAGATGATGAAGTCCTAAAAGAAAACCAAATGAATGGATACCTAATACCAAATTTTTTTTGCAAAATAATTCAGGGATCAACCACACCAAATAGAAAGCTCCTAAATCTATCATCTCTTCATGAAGATAAAACCTCATCACTCAGAGATTCACAGACTTCCTTATACAGAAAGGAGCCTCCACCACTTTACAAAGTAGGGGTTGGTGGGGGTGGGGAAGCCTTGCCTTCAGTTCTTGTACAAAACCAAGTACAATCCCCTAGAATTCTCCAGGTTGGAGAGCAGCAATCCCTAACAGCTCTCTGGTTATATCTGGAAGATGCCCACTCTTGTCACATTATCACAATGTAGACTCATTACAGGGCTAGACATTCCTTTTACAAAATCAAGAGAATGTTAGAATTTAGAGAACATGAGAGAAGCACAAAAACAGTTCTCACCAACACAGGAGAAAAATTTAGTACAGGCATTCTCCAAAGTTCAGGGAATCAGACTCAATGAATCCACAAGTAAACAGACTTGTCCTGGGATACCTGACATGCTCTGATGTCAATCAAGAACAAATGTGCAAGGAACAAAAGAGTATTATCTTTTACTAATGCACTGAACATGTCCTTGACACCTACCACACAGAAAATACTACTTACTAGTTTTACACCTATTCCTGGAAAATACTTCAAAATGGAAAATTCAGTGTTGTGCTTGGGGGTGGACCAGTAAATCTGGGATACCACATATGTTGCTGCTACGTTTACTGGTGGAAAAGGAGCCCTCATATCCCACAGTCAAAACCAAACTGCCAAAAACAGAGCAGAGCCTATAGCTCATATTACCATGATTAGCCATTTCCACCTTCCAGTGACGCAGAGCTAAGGAGGAAATTCTGTTAGAGAGCTCAACTGCATGATGAAGGGGGGCTGACAGTAATTGTTGGACCATAACCAGGAACCACTAGACCATTTTCTTCTACTAAGTATGTTCCAATTATGAATGAAAATGAAGTATGACCATATATCTTTGGCAAAGTGATACAAAAATGAAAGAACTGGGAAGGAGCCAAAGGGACCACTATGGTCAAAGAATAAAGAATGGATGTTGAACTATGGTGGGCAGAACATTGTTTGGAGTGTGACAGGGAGTTCACATATAAAAAGCTTAAACAATGACTCAAAAGCTCAGTCTTTGAAAAACTACACAAACCAGGAATGCTTCCAGAGACAGAGCCTTGCCAATAGCAAGTACCAGCACATCCAGCACTCACTCTGGCTAGGAACACAGGAAAGTCCTTGGATAAACTGTAGATTTTTTTGAAATGAGACTTGAGTCCAGAGACTGAGGCAACCACCTTGAAGAGGGTCAAAAAGGAACTTAGGACTAATGTGAAAGATGTGGGCTGCTATAGTTCAGATGTTGAATGTGCTCTAAAGGCCCATGTGTTCAAGGTGTGATCCCCAAGGTGGCATACTGGGAACTGGTACGGTGGATCTTTAGGAAGTGTGAGCTGTAGGCACTTAGGTTCATTGGGGCATTCCTTGAAAGGGACTGTGGGACTCTGGTCCATTCCTATCTTTGTCTTTTCTTCCTGGCTCATGATGTAAGCCGTTTGCACCCGCTATGCACTACTGCAATTACCGCTATGCACTCCTGCAATTATATGCTGCCCTCACCACACTCCCAAAGTAATACGGTCATCTGAATCTGATCTTACACTAGAATTTCTAGAACCATGAGCAAAAGTAAATCTTTTCTCCTTGTAAGTTAACTGGCTCAATTATTTCATTATAGTTTACAGGAAGTTTACTAACAAATAGTCTATATTCACAGTAATGTAAAGTCTTGCTACTATCCCACCAACTGGCCTTGACCATGTGAGTCTTCTTGTTTGTAAATAAACTTATCATTTTTATTATTTAGGTACTTGCTTTTTATATATGCAGCCAAAGAAGCACTTAACCTTTATTGAATGAATACATATACATGTATGTTATGCACATGGGCGTGTGTGAAAAAAAAAATTTAAATAGACTCATAAAATTCTAGAATTGGACAGGATGTAAGAACGATTTGACTAATTTCTCACCTAAAGCAAGAATGTGCACCACAAGATATCAGAACTGCCAGGGAACCTCTTGACCATCTGTTTGTACATGCCAGGCTCTTCTAAGCATCCCTTTAGCCCATTCAAACTTTGCCTCCTTAGTGTTCTTCAAGAATAGAGTCCTTGTGGAGGAGGTCATCTCCTTGGTGCCAACCCTCTTCTATCTGGATTATGCAAGTACTCACATACAAATACCCCACTTGCCTCTGGTTAAGCCTCTTCCCTCATTGTCTTCATTACACAACTTGAGCACTTTACCAATAATAAACAACCAAATTTAATTTAAAAACAAAGTTTATTTTCTTTGCCTGAAAAAAAAATTTTTCAGATTGTATTTGTCTAACATGGTTGGGTTACTTTCTTTACTAAGTGTATACTATTTGAATAGATTCTCACTTTCCTTCTTTGTCCACACCCCTATTTAGTGGATCATTCTATTTCCTATGGACTTTTTTCCAAATTCGTGGCTCTACATCCTTTGTTTGCCACTAGCTTGGTCCAAATTTACCCAATTAGACAACAGAACCATCTATCTTTAAACTCCAGCATGTCTCCCCTCAAATATATCTTATGCAGAGCCACAAAACACTTGAAAATATTTATCTGAATTATATAAAATATCTATCAGCATTCCAGAATCAATCAAACTATATGTAAAACATTTTACATGAACTGTAAAGTACTGGCCATATATTTATTACCCCACCTAGTTATATCTATCTTCGAGGATATTTTTGGTTTTTTTGTTTTCTGTTTTTTGTTTTTTGGTCCTGGGATTGAATCCAGAGGCTCTCTACTACTGAGATATAACCCCAGTCTTTTTTATTTTATTTTTTTATCTTGAGACAGGGTCTCATTAAGTTGTTTAGGGCCTAAGTTGCTCGGGCTGACACAGAACCTGCCATCACTACTGCTTCAGCCTCCCAAATTGCTGGTATTATAAGCATACAGCACCATGCCTGGCTCTCAAGTTGAGATTTTCTAATCACAGGTTTTGAATCTTTCCATAGCTGTTTCCTTAGGACCTTATTCATGTCTACTTCCTGTCATCCTCTGTTCTGTAACACAAACCCCAGGTATTTTTCTTGTCAACCAGCAAACACATTCTGTCTTATGTTGCCTTCTGTGACAAACTTCAGGCCAGTATTTTGTGTCCAGAATTCTACTGGATCAAGCATCTTCCCTCCTTTATGACTTTGCACATGTCCCCCATCTCTCCCTTTTGGCCACCTTCTAACAGGCCAGTCCGCCCTGAATTTTACTGCTAATTTCAAACATTACAATAATCTACCCAATCTATAAACATCTCCATTAGGTTTGCTTTTGGTGGAAAGTTGAGGAAAATGTATGAACATGTATGGAAATTGCTTGGGTGACGACATGTTATAGAAAGTTTTATATCAGTTCTGAGTTAAATGGATCTGGGTAAATACCCTAGAACTGCCATTTTCTAGACCATGTTAGTAGGCCCACTTTTTCCAAGCTTCTCTCTCCTTATTCCTACTTCTCAAAATATATCTGAGAATTAGCAAAATAATAACACTAGCCTGTCAGCAACAAGAAAATTAAAATATTTATTAAATAAAAAATTTGCAGTAGTCTCTCTCTCTCTCTCTATATATATATATATCCCTTTTGTGTGTATGTCTAACACAGAAGAAAATATAATAGATTCACGAGCTCTGCTCATAATTTCTTTCTGAAAATGATGGTTTGCCAGTTTTAAAGAAACCAACTAAACAAAATCCATATGCATTGACTGTGGGTTCCACATACACTAAAAAATGTGCTTCTGGTTTATACATGTTTAAACTTCAAATGCAATTTGAGCTTGACTCTCACAGAAATCAAGCTCAACAAGCACATGCATTGTTGAGAGCATCTAAAACTTTGGTTTAAACTATATTTGTCGGGTTGGGGATTTAGCTCAGTGGTAGAGCGCTTGCCTAGCACATGCAAGGTCCCCGAGTTCGGTCCTCAGCCCTGAAAAAATAAATAAACAAACACAAGTTCTTTAAACTATATTTGTCAATAACCATATAAATATAAATAAGGTCATAAAGTTTGGAATTAAGAATTCCTCTTATTGTGACCTTGGTGCACTTCTGGTCTTTAATTATTTTAAAAAGTAACTTTAATAGTCAGCCCTGTTTTTCTCAGGGAAATAGAAACTTCTGTGGAACAGAAATGATACTGTTTATTTTGCCACGCTAAGAAATATATATAATGGCTCAACAGCTTCTAAGAAGTTTCATCAATGAGGCTAGAGTGGTGGTTCTGCAGTTACGGTGCTTTCCTGGCATGCACGAGTACACGAATTCAAACCCCAGCACCACATACACAACAAAGTCTCGGAGCAACAAAGGCCACATGAAAAACTAAATAAAAATTATTTCTTTCTTTTTCTCTGTCTTCCACTGTCCCTCTCTCAAAAAAAAAAAAAAAAGAGGAAGAAGAAGTTTTATCAAACTTTGATTTTGTCTAATAGTTCTGGAAAAAAGGTGGTAATGATCAGTACTTTTAATTTTGGAGAAATGTTACATAAAAGATAATTGAGTATCTTGAGACAAGAAAAAAGAGGGGCTGGTGCAGTGGGTAAATGGTTACAGAGCTTGCCTGGCATGTGTGAGAACATGCATTTGAACCCCAGCACCACGTACACAATGAAGGTCACATGAAGAACTAAATAAAATTGATTCTATCAAAAAAAAAAAAAAAGAAAGAAAACTAGCCATATAAAACATTAGCAGAGGGAACACCTAACTATACATAAAAGGGACATTCCATCCATGTGAGGAATTATTATTTCTCAAACATCTAAAGCAATAGAAATAAACACACAAAAATAGCAGCATCATTGCCATTCTAAATCTTTTCCTTTCTTTCCCTTTGGGGTTTATTGCTGTGCATACATTCTTTATGCAATTGCTCATAATATGTACACACACATAATATACATATATACATATATATATATATATATATATATATATATATATATATACACATACACCAGTTATCTTATTCTTCTTCCTCGTTAGTACCTCTAGCATCCCAGAACTATAATGATGATATTTACCAAGATGATTAATCAAGTCGTATTTTGGGAACTTAGGACTGGACTTAATGATCACAAAAATAACCTCCTCTTGACATTTAAAAACAGGTATTTCTACTTTCACTAAATATAAAGCTACTTTAAAACGCAGGTAAAACAAATATGGAATACTTAAGTTCCAAAACGCACACTTGTTTTTTGCTTAGTTTAGTTTAGTTTAAAGGTCTCCTTACTATAGAAGTCAAGGTGGAGTGAGGCAGTAAGCAAACAGGAAGGCAGATACTTCAAACAGGAACAGGAAACCAAGATGATCCTAAAAGAGACCTTTAACATTACTCTGCAGAAACGAATGCTAAAAAAGCAACCAGATCCTGATGAGGGACCAAAAACTTCCATTAGAATATTTTCTGGAGATGGTGATGAAGTTGGCAAACTATAATAATTCTCACTCCAATTTTCAACCAACTCACAACACAGTGCTTCATACTGTCCTTACATCCATTAATAACCACCAAATATCTATCAAAGAAATACTCTAAGTAAATTCTCCTGGTCTAGGGACCAGTGCTCACCTGCTTCAGATTCTGAAGGGTCAAAAAGTAACCCTTCAGAATCTCATTGCTTTCTCTCAGAATGCTCCTTGTTATCTTCCAAGAATATGAAGTAAGAACACATGTGCCAACTGCTTTACAGTTTGCAAAGGGCATAGGTTTTAGAAGCCATGTTTTTATGTGAATAAAAATAACAAGGAAGCAATACCCTTTTTTTTAAGTAGCTGCTACATTTAAAATAGAAGATGAGGCTCCGAACTGTATAAAATTGACTTCTGGCTGGCTTCTGGAGAGAAGGAAGAAGTCTAACAAAAGGCAAGGGAGAAGCAAAGCATCTCTATACCTGCTCACCCGGTCACAAGATAACCTGATGTGTCTCTGAGTACCATTAACCTCTCACTTTTTTCTCACAGAAAAAGTAAGGAAAACCACTCCCTCCTGGTCACCGTCTCCTCAGAACTGTGAATACTTTGTGTCATCTTTGGTCATGGTAGTCCAATAGTCAATTTTCCTAATAATTTTGTTTATGTGCATGAAAGATCAAAACTGAGTACAGCGCCATGGGTGCTGGTGCATGCTAGTAATTCCAGTGGCTCAGTAGGCTGAGGCAGAGTATCACAAGTTCAAAGCCAACCTCAGCAACTTAGCAAGGTCCTGTGTCTCAAAATAAAAAGTTAAAAAACAGGCTGGTGATGTGGCACAGTGGTTAAGCACCAATGGTTTCAATCAATCCCAGGTACCAAAAAAGAAAAGAAAAAAAACACTTTCAGTATATAATTAGATATATAGTATACATGATAGGAAATTATGAACTTAGTAAAAGTTTACCAGCATTTGAATATTTTGGCACTTGACATCCTATTAAAGAAAATTTGCCTCCAAATTTGAAGCTGGAAAATCACTGGAATAAATGAAAAAGAATCATACAATAAAGCTTTCTGAGTTTTCAGAACCTGCATTATATACTGTGTAAAAAGTAAAATGTCTGCGTACGGATCCTCAACACAACCAACAAATTCTTAACTGTAAAAGTAAAAAAGGAAATGGAGACTGTAGCTGAGTGAACAGATGACTGTCAATGGAAGAAGAGGACCAAAGAATGAGAAATATGAATGGCAAAATTTCTAAAACAAATTTCATACCCCCAACTACAGCCTGTAGTGTCAAAGTAACGTCATGCTGAGCCGACTGCCAATCCTAAAAAGAGTCCATCTAAACAGTCAACGACTGAGGAACACAATTCCTCTGGTGCTCCTTGCTACTTTGGAGCTTATGATAACAAAGACTTTAGGATAAGCAATGAGGCCTTTCATAATCTGCCCTTAACTTTCAATCCAAGCTTTTCTCTTCCTATGTCCTGTCCCATTTAAGAGTGGAGAGTCAGGGCAAACTAAAGTCCTTGAAGCTTTAAAACGCCATCTTAGAAAACAATGACATTCTCACTCTCCTTACCTGCTGTGATAGGCTGATGAGAGTCAGAAATAAAACTGGTGCAGCAACAGAAGCAAAGACCAGATGCTACTCTGCCAATTTTTAAATAAGATGGATGGGGCCATAAATCGAGGAATGTAAGTGAAGCTGAAAAGTGGAAGGAGACAGACTCTCTCCTGGAATCTCCAGAAGACCACCACTCTGTTACCTCCCTTCATACTTCTGTTCAACAGAATTATAAGATAATAAATTTGTGTTGTTTATGCCACTAAGTTTTCTGTCATTTGTTACATAAGCAATAAGAAACTAATACCTGGTTAACTCTTATTCATCCTAAACTCAAGTACCCTCCCTTGAGAACTCTTACCCTACCTGTTTTCTTCCCAATACCTTGCCTTGATTAGCTGATCTTCATCCTTGCAATGCACCCTGCATTTACCTTTACAGAGGCCAGTATTACAATCGTCAAAACGTTGACTTGAGGAGCTGGAGTGGTGGCTCAGCAGCTACAGTGCTTGCCTGGCATGTATGAGTACGCGAGTAAACCCCAGAACCACGTACAAAAGGAAGTCTTGGATCAACAAAAGCCACATGAACAACTAAATAATGTTATTCTCTCTCTCTCACTGTCCCTCTCTCTTAAAAAAAAAAAAAAATGTTGATTTGAGGGGTTGAAGCAGTGGCTCAGCAGTTAAAGCACATGCCAGGCATGCACAAGGACCCAGGTTCAAACCCCAGCACCACGTATAAAACTAAATGGCGGAGAAATGAAGGCCAGATGAAAAATAAATTAAATTGATTCCCCATCCCACCCCCTTTTTCTATCGCTCTCTTTAAAAAAAAAAAAATGTTGATTTGATTCCTCAATTAGCCCAACACATTTCTTTTTAAGGGTAGGGCCTATGTTTATTTTATTTATATTTAGCAATGCTTCTGACCCAGAGGATACTCAAAAAGTTATTTTCAGTGAGTTAGCATGGCTCAACTCTTAGTAATTAATAGGATACCAGTGTTCAGTTCCTTGCTAGATGATAAGGGCACTGATGATAAGGTAGTTCGTTACCAGGAAATGAACTTGGAAATCCTATGTCAATGGCTCCTTTGTCCTTTAGCAAGGCTCTTACAATACGTTTGTCCAATTTATGTATATTTGCTTTAAAAAAGTATAATCATATTTTCTAGCTCCAAACAACAAGTTTATAAAACTTTCAATCATAAAGAGAAACCAAGTATCAGGCTGAATGAAAAAAAGAGAAAATAAGATATAAGTTTTAAATACTTTCATAATTCTTGTACAGTTACTGAGGTGAACTATTTTTTCCAAAGACAGCAATAAAATAACTGTCTCTCCCAACCCACATATTGTTCCATACTGTGACCCAGACACTCCAAGGATCAAGAAATTGAACTACTGCCTTTCCCTGCACCTCAGTTGGCCTCAGAGCTTTACCAGTAACCAAAAGAATGCAGCAAAAGTGACACTGCGTGGCTTCTAAGATCAGCTCAGAGGCCATGCTGTGACTTCTGTCCCTTTGAGTGCTTGCTCTCTGGATGCTCCTTCCTGGGGTACCCTCTCATGGAAGCCAGATGCCATGCTCTGAGGAGCCCAAGCCACTTGCAGTTCTACATGGAAACACTCTCGCTGACAGACCCAGTTGAAACCAGCCTTGGAGGCAGGACAGCCTCAAAACTAGATACCAGACTAAAGAAGCCTCCACACAAATCCCCGCCCCCAGTCAATGGTATCTTCCCTGAGATACTACACACAACAGAGCGGAGACAATCCCTACCATGCCTGACTTCCTGCAGAACCCATCCGTCCAGTAAAACTAGGTTTGGGGTACTTCGTTGTTCACAAGCAGTAACTCCAACAGTTAATAAGTAGACAATAATACTTCGCAGTGTTGACATCATGTTAAAATGCAGCTTTGTTTTTTGGCCTTCGGAAGATGGACCAACCAAAGTGCCTTGGTGAATTAGATCAGTCTGATTCTGGCCCAATACATAGACACATGCATGCTCTAGGACTATGGTTCCCACAGATTGAGATTTGTGGAAAAAAAAAAAATATATATATATAGGAAGTACCCTTCCTTCCATGTTTAAAATGTTACCACGGTTGGAGTTATCTCAATGGTCTTGGGCTGGATTCGTAGTCCCATATCTGCAAATGTCCAAGAGGTTAGATTAGATGGGATTAAATTCAGAAGGATGCTGGAAGAACACCAAAATGTCTGCTTTTCTTCCTGTCCAGCTTGGACAACTGTAAATAAAACTTGACAGACCTTCTAAAATCAACTAAATAATGTGTAGCACAAGTACTTTCAAATACCCAGGAGCTAACCACATCAGCTTTTAGGAAGCCTTCTAGCAACAAGTGGGGCGCGTGGGGGGGGGGGGCAGCTACTGCCAAGAGTGTTGTGTACTGGAGAGGCGGTGGCCTTGAGTGACTCCTTTCACAAGCCTCCAAGTATCTATACCAGAAGGTCAGAAGTGGGAGGTAGTGGGGCCTTTAAAATACAAACTCAGGCTATTTGGCAAAAGCCAGATGCTACATTCTGGAAGCAGATCAGAACACACTTATAGTCAGTCTGAAATTCTGATGAATTCCAGGTGTACCTCCCAGCAGCCTGACAGAGCTAGTGGCTCCAAGCCGTCAGAGGCTTTTGTCACTGATGTCACAGCAGGCCGTTCCACTGCAGAGTCTATGGAGCCTCAGTACTTTTCCTCTTTGACTTAAAATGGGAAACTTTTACCAGACTTTTAGGGATTTTTTTAAAAAATAAGGCAATTTCTCAAATACATCAAAGAATACAACAACAACAAAAAAAAAAAGGATAAAGACTAAAAAAGGTTGAGGAGAAGACGATCTAGGTTGAAGGCCTTGATAATCCTATGGGAAAGTGGAATAAATATATCCTTTGTAAATCTAAAGTGGGGGCTGGTTGAGTTCCTTCACCAGCAAGTGTAATTTAATGACCCTATAGATTGCTAGCTATGGTTCCTTCTGCTGAGGAAAGAAGAAAAAGTTAGATTTGAACCTCCAACAGTGTTTATGGGGGCTCACCTTCAAGGGCACAACCAGAATCCAGCTGCATTTTGCAATTGCCTGCCCTTTTCCCCATCCTTGTTCTCCAGGCTCTGGTCAATCTGCATTTCTCAACATCTTTCTAATCTTCCTTTCCCTGTATGTTACAGGAGACTTCTGCTCCTTACAAACAGGACCTGGATCAATTCAAGTACCAAACAACAGAGTGCTTTTTTCCCTAACTGGTAGGTGTGTGCACACACGCACATGTGCACATACAGACACAGACACACACACACACACACACACACACTCCATGCAACTAAGAAAGAAGAGGGAGAAGCAACTAGGGGAAGATGGTTGTATGTCCTTCACGTAGATAAATTAGCCAATAAAGAAAAACAGATGGATCCATATTCTCACCCTGTTCCTCCTTTTGGACCATAAATTTTCATTAGAGGATATTTCAGCACCAGATGTGTTAATTCCCTTTATTTAAATTTTCTTATGGAAAAGAATTCAAGGAACACATTGGTTGCTGTTAATGATCTAGACTTCATCAACTCCATGTACTTACATTTTCTGGCATGTCACAAACCATATATGGTGTAAGTTTACTGTTTGAATTTATGCAATTAAAACTAATTTATCAGCACATACGTGAAAGCAGCACATGTGTTTTGGTCCCCCAGTCACCATAAGCAAGACCTTGGGTGATATTCTTCCCACCATTAGATACCATTAAATTAGAGGTGCCATTTATTTTCCTAAAACATTCACTTCAGAATTGCAAGACACACATCAAGATTCTTTTGGGGGAAAAAACAGAAAAACTTGCTGGGATCCTGAATGTCAACTGAAACATGAGAAAACAATATAGTAGTCATACATCTAAATTTATCAAGAGCCAAAATATACTTTCTTTTTCATTTGAATTAATTAAGGCTGTTCAAATGATACATAATCAATTTGTTGGCTATAGAGGAGGAGGGAATAAATTACTGCTATGTACTTAAAGTGAGTGGTCTCTAAATTTCCTTTTACACCACATGCTGGACTGAGCTCTAACAGTGGTCCAAACCCATAGGGTCTGGCTACATAAAAGCATGTCACTTTATTTACAAAAAGAAGGTATTGCCACCCTCCTCCTCTCCCAGCAAAAAAAAAAAAAAAAAAAAAAGAGGAATAATCCCTTCTTCCTTCTCCTACAAAGCGTTAAGAGCTTTAAAAACAATCTTCTTGAAGGCCAATGCTCCTTTGGTCCTATGCCTGTTATCCTGTATTGGGTCTCATACTCTCTGCCACAGGTGGCTCCAGGGTCTCACTCACTGACAAAAACCCTATCTGTACAGGTTTCCCAGAATACAAGGACAATGTTTCCTCAACAGATACCTCTGAGCCTCCTTGAAGCCAGAAGATTCCAGTGACATTTTGCTAAAAACATTAAAGAATACACCCTTCACTATGATTTATATATTTAAAGAATATCAACTCATATAAAGATGGGAAGAAAAGGGAGAGGGATTTAAAAGGCTAAGCTACAAATGTCACATTTTTAAAAACAATATTATCACAAAATAAGACTTTTTCCACCCCAAGATATGAAAAATATCCTATTCCTTATTTATAAATGAAGTACCTTTGACCTACTCCTAAGAAGCAAGTTTTCCAGGGATATGTTCCTGCCTTGTCCTTGTTCACATGGCAATCAGGATAATCCTTGGGCTTGGACTGTGTACAAGAAGTCACAACTTGAGGAAAATGCAGACCCACAGTGCATAGCTCTGGCCTTGACCCTTCTCCCACATGACAAATGCCTATGCATTTGTCATGTGGGATAAACAGAGCTTAAACAGCACTACCACTCAGAAGCAATCATGGACATGAGGCAGGTTTTGGTGAAAGTTCTAAAAACTCAAAATTAAAGTTAATTTAGTTTTGATAACAACTAGCCAGCTATAAGATGTATCAGGACTAATTTTTTCTTCAACTAAGTACATACAAAGCCCTAAATGGCTAAACCATATACAATTCTGACACCAGAGAGTTACAACGCAATTCTGCAAAAATCTGTGTAACTACTATGCATAAAAAAGGTATTCCAGGGCTGGAGCAGTAGCTTGGTGGTTGCAGCGCTTGCCTGGCATGCACGAGGATGCAAGTTTGAGCCCCAGTACCACATATACAACTAAGTGTGTCAGAGCAATGAAAGCTATGTGAAAGACTAAATGAAGCTGATTCTCTCTCTCACTGTCCCTCTCTCTCTTTAAAAAAAAAAAAAAAAGATATTCTATCTCAGCAAAAAGAAAACAAAAACATTAATCTCATGAGTTACTAGCTTTAATTCTGATTCTAAACAATTAAATCTTTAGAATATAATTTGACCAGCAGTATAATCAGATTATTGTCATAATATAAGTTATAACAAGGGCCACTGATAACTGTACAGTAAATGCTGACAGTGTGGAAAGGACATGGCATGTGATATTTCCAAATATGATCTAATGATAAATATTTAGGAATTATGTTAGCAGTATATGGTGTATATCTTTTCTTTAAAACCCATGTAACCCAGGGGCTGGAATGGTGGGTCAGAATTGGAGCACTTGCCTAGCATGTGCAAGGACCTGGATTCAAACCCCAGCAGTGTCAAGAAAGAAAAACCAGATGAAAAAACAAAATTGATTCTCTCTCCCCATCTTTCTCTCTTTAAAAAAAAAAACAAAACACCCACCCAAATATATCACATAAAATTTATATGTGATATATCAAAACATTGATAAGCATTCATACATTCTTATCTGTGAAGTCCATTTGTTTCAGAAACCAGAATATGAGGGGGCTGGAGCAGTAGCTCAATGGTTATGGTGCTTGCCTGGCATGTGCAAATATACGAGTTCATACCTCAGCACCCATGTACACAACTATGTGTCACAGCAACGAAAGCCATGTGACAAAACGCAATAAAAATTGATTCTTGGGGCTGGAGCGGTAGCCTGGCGGTTATGGTGCTTTTCTAGCATGCGTTGAGTACAGGGTTCAAACCCAAGCACCACATACACAACTAAGTGTTGGAGCAACAAAGGCTACATGAAAAACTAAATAAAATTAATTCTCTCTCTCTCTCTCACTGTCCATCTTAAAAAAAAAAATGGATTCTGTCTTTCACTGTTCCTTCTCTCTTTAAAAAAAGAGAAAGAAAAGAAAAAGAAAAAAACAGAATATGAACTTAAAAATTCACCATTATCTTCATTTTTCTCTTAGAACCTGGATTATTATTATTATTACTATTATTATTATAATCATTAATATTTGCACTATCAGTAGGACCAAATAGGTTAAGAGAAAAAAACCTTGGTTCTCTCTACAGTTAGCAGTCAGAAAACGAATCATGTCAACTCTCTAAACACTGATTAGGACCAGAAAAGCAATGCAAATAAAGGACAAGAAGAGTGCTTGCCCAGTCCGCTTGCTGGCCAACCCCATGTGCAGGATCACAGTACCACTCACTGGGACATATGGCACCTAAGTCCAATTAGGAAGGTCGGGGTAGAGAGGTTGGCACTGAAATACTAATTTAGTATTGCTCTTAGTTCTCTCAGGAGAATCACACAAAACTGGGCCCACATTTCAGCATAGTTTCATGAAGTCCAGGATCAGGAACACCAAATCCTGAGCCTGACTCTGACACTTACCTAGCTATGTAACCAAGGGAAAACCCTGGATTTGAATTTGAATTTATTCTCCTATAAAGGAAATATTAACAGCTATCTCACAGATGGTAATACAGAAGCAGATGATTTCATGTGTGGAGCTGATGCACCCCAGAATACAGTAGATGCTCAACAAATACTATCCATGTTCTCCTCCAGAGGCTTGCAGCAAAGATGACAGAAAGCTTGGAAGTCCCTGTGAGAACTGAACTTTAACCCATTTGAGATTTAATCCAGAAACACTTGGAATTAAGTGGGACTGTAGGATAAGCCAGATTGGTTGAGGGTCCTCCTGCAACCTGGGGCTCCACTGCTCTCCAAGGACTAAGCCTGTCATCTTTCTCCTCAAAGTAGTACTGAATGTAGGCATATGCTGACAACATTCTTCTTGGCCATGTCACTGTCCACTATCTCTAAGGGAAACTGGCTATTATTGTAGACAAGCTGTTTTGATATTTTGGGGCAAAATTCTCGGTGCCATATTATCTATGTGTAACAGTTTCCTTTTTTGTACTCAGACTCCATTTTCAACCGTGCATTTCTATTGCTCTATTGTTCTATGACAGCACACTTAATTAGTAAAAATCACGAATTCCTGTAGTAAGTGTCTATATTTATTTGACAGGTTCATAGCACCCAATAAAGCAATAACAAAATATTATTCGGAAGAAGCAACTGATAAAGGAGTGTTTCAACCCTAATGAAAACCATCATATGTAACAAACCTGTTTTCAAACTGGCTGTTTCATGGTCTCCAAAGGAAAATACTGTACTGCAAATATTCTTAGATTAAGGGAGAAATCACACACCCAAAATTTAGGATAGGTAGACCAGATTCACTCCTTTCCTCTCAGTAATATCTTAGAAAATCAGGTATGGAATGAATGAAAAGGTAGTCATTCCACCTGAGGATGTCCAAATATGAGCTGCTTGTACGAATCGTCTTATTAAAACTACAGGGCATCCTACCTCCTTGAAGTTATCGAAAGCTGATAAAATGATTTCATGCCCGCCTCTGACAAGACAAACGGCTGCCAACAGTTCTAAGACAAGGGCTTTTGTTCTGTCAAAACAAGAAAAAAAGAAAAACACACATCAGTGAAAGTGGCACGATGAGTCAGCTACTCCTGCTTCCAAGATGGATATGAGAAGAATCACCATTTTCAGTGTTCTTTGTTTGTTTGTTTCTGCCAAGGATTGAACCTAGGGGCATTTAACCACTGAGCCCCATCCCCAGGGTTTTTTTGAGATAGGGCCAACTTGCCTAGGGCCTCTTTAAATTCCTGAGGTTGGCTTTGAACTTGTGATTATCCTGCCTTAGCCTCCCTAGCTGATGGAATTACAGGTATATACCACCAAGCCCAGCTCCTCTGTGCTTTTTAAACCTTTATTATCTTCAGTAGGTACATTAAATCACATTTTAAAACCTTTACTGACTTTTGCATAAGTGCTTTACCTAAAACAGCAAATGTGGAAGGCAAGCTTCCTACTTCCAAAATTATAAATTAGGCTCTGTCCCCTTCCCCCACTCTGGGGGAAGTCTGCACTTTTCCCTGTGCTTTACTTTCTATAATAAAATCCATCTACTATGCTTAAAAAAACAAACAAAAACAAAATTATAAATTATTCACTAATGAAAACTAATTCTTTCAGTTAAATCAGATGACTCAGAAGAACATAGCTGAAAAAAATTTTGCTGATGAGCTAAAAACAATAGGAAACATGAGAAGACACAAACAAAAAATATCCAACTAAATGCTGCTCCTGGTTTTGAAGTTAGAGGCATAATATGAGAATGTTCAAAATCAATTGAAATTTATGTTTTACATTTCAAACCTGTTCACATGCAGATGGATCATTAAAATCCCATGTGAAAACACAAGTTTCTATCACTTTTTCCTATGCAGGAGATCTGGGAAGAGTTGGATTACAGCTGTACTAGTACAAGAATATTTTCTCTGTCTCAAGAAAACAAAACTCCATCTGAAATATTTTTAAAGGAGAACCTAGAGATACATTCCAAGTTTGCAAATACAATGTCAAGAAAGAAACAGCATTGTTTCTTCGTTTTAAGATCATTTTAGTATTTCATCTTTGTTCTGGAATAAAAACTAGTGCCAAACTCTTAACAAAGACTGTTTTGATACTCCACAGTATCAATTGTTTTAAGAAAAAATTAATAATGACTTTCCTGTAGTGGAAGGCAGGGGCAAGACTACTAAGAATTTCAGTAAACTAAGGAAGGAATGGCAAAGTTATAAAAGGTTTGATCAGAGAATAAAGAAAACTATATGGTATTTAAATAGAATTTTACACATTGTATTGCATTCCCAGAAAATTCTAATTTATAATCAGATTTTCAAGGTGAATTAACAGTTTCCATTCAGTTTATAGAGGGTATCTAAAGCAAGGTAATTATACATTTGAAACATTCTTACCAGGATGAAACATAGATTACAGTAACCAAAAGAGAAAATTATTGAAGACAGACTTCTAGAGGTAATCTGTAAGATGATTAATATATAGTGCTGACCTTTATAAAAACTAAATATTTAAGGAAATCTATGTATTTGTTTGTTTCTTCTTCGGTTTGTTAACTAAAACTACATATGTAGTTAGGAAGCAAAATGTGGATAAGGGATGGTGGTTTTATTTAGCATTCAGTATTTTAAGACTCTCCTGGCCCCCATGTCTGGGCAAATTTGCAACCTACTTCTCTACCAAATTTAGCAGCAAAGATGCTGAGAACCAGACCGAGAAAGGAATGAAGCCTTAAGGAGAAGAGTGAAGGACTAAAATTTTCACCAGGTGCTCAACTCTGACCCATGTAAGGATGTAATTGACTAAAAAGAAAAGAATCCACACAGCCAAATAGTTTACAGTTAGTCTTATTTCAGAAAATCTCACTTGAAAGTTTCTAATTTTTCACTTTGGTTGAGTGTTGACTAGCTCTCTGCTGTCCGTACTTAGATTTAGACTTTAATACAAGGAAAGCTTACCTGGGATTCTTGTTGTTCAAGCTTAGTGCAATCTCATTAACAGCATGTGGATGAGACATGACCATGTTGAACCCATACTGAAATGTGGGAGAAAACAACAAAAACCAAAACACATCAGGAGAGAAGTTAGAAGACTGTTAATTTTTTTAAAAAAGTGAAGTTTCTACCTCAAAACTATCATAAATTCAGTCATGTCTATGCACATCAGTGTCAGAATATATTTCTCTACAGTAAATTTCAGAAATGATGATATCATCAAAGGATTATCTTCCTGTATTTATGAATAAGCTACACATTTTTATCTATTAAAATAGTGAAAAGGTCCTACCCAAGTGATTCTTAATTCAGTCTGTTCATTAAATCATTTGAAAGACTATAACAAAGCAATGCATTGACTGATTCCTCAAGATGTACCCCAGGTTAATTTATTCTAAATCTCAATGACAGTACCCTGAAATGTGAAAATTTCCAAGCTTCCAGGGTGACTCCACTGAGCTCCATCTAGTCCCTTCTCAGGCAACGACTAGCAGGACCAAGGACCTTAGAAAAACTGCCTTGCTCTGAGGCGCGTTACATCACGCTTCTACACAAAGAACAGGATCAAGAAATTTTATTCTGCTGAATTGAGGAATTACCTTCTCTTCCAAATTCACTGTCAGCTTATGACACATTTCCTCTCACCCTAAGAAAATACATGCTATCAGGAAAAACTTTCCAAAGCTCCCACCACGTCACCCTATGTACATAAATCTGTAGCTTACCCCCTCACCTCTTGCCAAAGATACTCTGCCATGCTTCAATCTAAGGCCAACCCTTCCATTTAGGTCCTTGGTTTCATTCCCTCTCACTTACTCAAAAACATTATATGCTATAGTAATTCGTCCACTCACCATCATGTTCCCCTGTCTACTGATTCATTACCATAAGCACAAACACATGATGCAAATGCTCTTATATTAAACAACAGTAACAAAACCCTCTCTTGATAACACAACCCTTGTCCAGCTACTGACTCTCATTTTTCTGCTATCCTTACAGCAAACTCCAAACACTCAGGATCACAGATGCTCTCTTCTGGGTTGCTCCTTAAACCACACCCATCAGATATTTTACCCCACCCACTTATTACGATTTGGATGAGAGGTGTCCCCCAGAAAAAGTCTTGTTAGACAATGCAGCAATGTTCAGAAGCAAAACAATTAGTTCACCCACATCCTCCAGGCTCTAACTTGCACTATGTTGTTAGGATGAACCCAATCCACAGGCTGCACTGCTTCTCAGAGTGGCCTGAACCTGTATTGTGACCACCTGAAGTGAAAATCTGCACTTTCAACAAGGATCCTTCAGGATCCATTAAGTCCAACTCCTTCTAACTTCTTACCTGTTCACCATATAACCCTCTAGGAACCACTGACCTTCCCAGTGTGGCAGGAACTTGTTCCTAATGCTCTAAAGTTGTTCCATTATTGTCCACAACCAGTGGTTGACTCTGTCTTCAGCTGTCACAAACATTTACAAAGTCATCTAGGCAACACTATCACTATGGGAGGAAAACGTCTTTCCTTTTAAGTAATTATAAATGCTAATTAAAATATCACAGCAATGAATTAAATCTTGAGCAACTGAATGAACTAACCTTTCTTTTTCAATAGCTTTTCATTAAATCATATTTACTTCAAATAGGAATAACACAAAGAAGTCAATGAGAACAATGAAAGCCTGATTCAGAATTTTTTTTACAGAACTGAAGCACAAGCACACCTGGTAATTCATGATGGCACGCAAGCACATGATGCACACGTGAACGTCGTCCTTCTTACTCACTAGTCTTGAATTCTTCAGGGTTCTTCTGCTTGGCAAAGTATTGTATCTACAAATAAAAATGGAAATGCTTACAAAATAATAGGCTTCTTTCTTGGCACAGGCACATGTACTTTTAAAAAATGGACATTATTCTCGTCCTTAACCTGCCCTTATGTAGGCACTGCAAGTCAAAACCACCAATAACAAACCCATTGCCACAAAGCTATTTCCATAAACTATGAGGCCCACATGACTCTCATGCCAGATAAGAATGAAACAATGAAAGCCAACTCTAGTAGTAACAGCAAATCAGACTGTATGTGAGATTTAGTAACAGTCCCAGCCTCCTCTAAGTAGGCCACGCAATGTTTGCAGAGGCAATCCGGTACCACATACGCACACTGCATATGCTAATAACAAGGGAGGGGTGACACTTAGCTTAGACCCAGGCCCCTGATTATTTGCCCACGCCAACTTTGATTATTAATCACATCAACTACTGCTCTCAAGCATCCCTGCTTTGGGGTTTACACCTAGATCCCATATTAGTGACTTTGATATTGTCATTATGATATTAGATAGACAAATTAACATGGTGCATGTACAAAAGATAACACTGAGAGCTTTAATATAAACTTTAAATTACTGGAGAATAATATTAAGTATATTAATAATAATTTTGTGTGAGGAAAAACACAGAAGCCAGGCATAGTGGCAACTTAGTGAGACCCAGTCTCAAAATAAAAATTAAAAGGACTGAGGATGTAGTTCAGTAGTAAAGTGCCCCTGGGTTCAATCCCTGGTACCCACCACATGCCCCCCACACACACACCAAAAAAAAAAAAAAAAAGAGAGAGAGAACACATACATCTTCACCGCAACTCTAACCCTGAAATAAAAGGCTTATCAACTACATTCTTATAGAGAGTCAGTGACAGAAAAGCTCCACAAAATCACCTATAGCTTTCCTTTTTGAATTTAAAAATTTAAAGGAAGGGATGAGTAATATTAACAACTTTCAAAGTACCAAAGATGCAGGACAGGAGTTGAAAAGTGCATTGAGGGGAAGTGTGGTGGCACACACCTATAATCCCACCACTTAGAAGGCTAAGGCAAGAGGATGGCAAGTTTGAGGCCAGCTTCTGCAACTTAGTAAGACCCTGTGTCTCAAAATGATTAGAATGCAGCTTAGTGAAAGAGCACATCCCTGGGCTCTATCCCAAGTATACCACATACAAATCAAAGAGGAGGGAAGCAGAGAGTTCCACCAAAAGCTTGTCTAATATTTTTCAGCTGAACAGAAATTTCAATTTATATTCAAAAACTACCAAAAGGAAGAATAAGTCTTTCACATACTCCTGCTTCTGAACCAAATAAAATTTTCAATAGCAATTTAATAAATCACTTGCCTCAGTAAACCTGAATGTGTAAAACATAGTTTGTTCACACTAGTTTTAAGATAAGCTCTATTCAGGTACTTTCCACTTTATGCATAGTTGGAAATAAAATCTCAGCAATGGAAGTTGGACTCTCTCAGTTCTGAATTCAAAAGCAAAGAAACTAAAATTAAGCAAACAAATTTGGGTTTTGGTGTTGGTAAGCCCAACTTTAGTTGTATTCTAAAACACAACCTTGAAATGTGTCACTTATCCATAACCCAAAGCAAGCATGATTGCTGACTCGTATCTTGGAGTCTCAGAGACAATTGTGCAACTTCCAACAATGTCTATGCAGTCTGCCTGACCTAAGCTCATGTGGTGTTCTTAGATTCTTCCTTAGATTCATCTGAGATTCTTCCTCTTCCTTTATCTTCAGTTATGTTAATTTCAGCTCTGTATTTAATGTAATCATGTGTTATGTACACAGTATTTTGAGGAATAGTTTGCATTTTTAATTAAAAGCCATCACGATTAACCTAAAACAGTCACCTAAGATTAAAAAAGAAAGGATTTCAGAGGAATCATTTCCCTTTGCTAAATTATACTTATCCATAGTGATGATTACTTAAGATATCAAAGCAAACTGCTCTTTAAGGAAGGTGGGTTAGGTTCCTCTATACTGTTCCTTATTATGGCCTTACTTCCAAATAAATCTTAATTATTTAAGTAGTCTCTAAAACGCCACAATGACTCTGGCATTATTTTTCACAATGCAAAAACCAACAAAAAATAATTAGAATAATATACCACATATCAATGTTAACAGAAAATATTTCCATATGACCTATTTTGTGGTTAATGTAAAAATTTTTTCTGGATCAAGATTTAAAATATATTTAACATGGCATATCACATACAGACTTATTAATAAAGACTTTAGAAAGTATGCAATACGTAAATAAGACTTCAATAAAAACAATGAGCTGGGGCTGGAGCGGTGGCTCAGCAGTTAGGCCTTGCCGGGCATGTGTGAGGACATGGGTTCAAACCCCAGCAACACACAACAAAGTGTTGGAGCAACAAAAGCCACATGAAAAACTAAATAAAATTGATTCTCTCTTTATCCCTCTCCCACTGTCCCTCTCTCTTAAAAAAAATTAAAATAAAAAATAAAAACAATGAGCATTTTATTAATGATATTCTATGCTCAAAAACAATATAGCTTAAATATAGCTTAAACTGTCTAAAATGTAGATATTTAGTTTAAGTTATTTTCTCTAATTTTTCATCTACAGAAAAATAGGAGTAAAAGGCAATATCTGATCATGTGTTTAAAATCATAGCATCACAAAATTCAAAAATCCAACACCACAGCCAGCAACAACAAAATCACAGTATTGGTATGCTAATGAGATCCCTATTATTAACTCTAACTTTTTCTATGTAGATAACAAAACTGAAGCCCAAAGAAGTTACATCCACATGGAAACTATTAAGAGTTCAAACCAGACCAGACTCCAGGTCTCCTAAATAGGAGTCAGGGCGATCACTTATTACAAATTGCTTCTCATCAACCTGACTCATCAACAATCTGATGGGTTATCAAATAAAAAACTACCACCTACAGCCATCTGCACAGGCCAGTTTCTTCCCTAATATTCTTATTCAGTCATCCTGAGGGCATTTTCTGCTCCAGACTATATATGTGTCATTTCCTGCCTTACTTAATTATTTTACCACAAAGGACCAAGACTTATTTGATGCAAACAGATCTGGTCATCACCTGAAGAATATAGTAGCTGATCAACCCACTTGGTAAGCAAGGTTTTCTTTTTAATTCTTAATTTCATATATCACTGATCAGGAAAGGAAGGATGTGCTATACATTTTGTAGTTCTCATTATAAAAGAACTTCCTCTCATTAAACCAAAGAATTCTAGAAAGTGTCATTATCCTTTATTTCCGAATACAAAGTGTTTTCTAGGAACTCAATGTAAGACCACATAAATAGATAAGGCTGGATTTCAGAGTGTCGTGGATCAGCATGTACATTTATCTGTTCTTCAACACATATATCTTATGGAATTTGTCAATCTTTGTAATGAGATATTTGGATTATTTCCTTTAATTACTATCTGAGGAAAGTATTCTTTTTTGTGGCAGGAGACAGTTAAATCCAGTTCCAATGAATGATGTTGACACTATTTAATAAACACTTCATTTTGGAGATAGTTTTGATAGACTTCCCAAAACAACCAACCCTAAAATCCCAAATAGAACAGAATTGGGACTAACAATGTACTGGTCACTTTACTACTCAATCTCTACAAAGACAATTAGACAAGGTAAGCAATCTAAAGGATTCTGGTTCTCTCCACCAGCCATAGAAAGTCAACCCAAAGCTCTTGTTTAAGCCTCTAAGTTAGTTTTATTAAATACCAAATGTTTATCCTACACTCTAAGTGCCAAAGAAAAATGAAAGATAAAGATATTGATTCTGTCTTCAAGGGCTCATTGTGTGGTCTAGGGAAGAACAAGTAAGTATGTAGCTAACCCCTGTATTGAGATATGCTCTATTCATTAGTCAGCACAAGCGCATTTCATTGCATTTAGAAAGAGAGGCACTTAAAATGTATAAAATGAATCCAATAACACACTTTATATACACACCTATATGGGATAGTACAGTGGAATAATGGTAGTCATGTCTTTTCAAGTGAGAACATTGTTTATAAAGCACTTTTATAGTCAAGCATTTCTTAAAACACATTTGACCATTACAGACCTACTCTTGGCAACTGTATTTAGGCATATAAAAATTGTTTTTAAATGGATCTTTTGCTCAACAATTAAATATAAAAGGAATAGAGGAAATGAAAGACAGGTATCATAAAGGTGACATAAAAACTGAATATAATTAAAGGTGATATTTTACCAATGTAGATTTAAAGTTTCCCTATTTTATTCAATGGTAGAATTATAAGATACTTTCATTTGTGGTATTTGTCTACATTTTTAAAGGCTATATAATGGACGAACATTACTTTTCCAATAAAGAAAAAAGGTGTGCTAAAAAACGCTCTTAGATGGTCTAAGTTTAAATCTACTCTTAAAGAGCTAACAAGCTACCGTGATCAAAATGTCCTTCCCACCCCAAACACCCTATAGGATGGCTCCTCTAGGACTCTAGGTAGAAAGCTGGACACAATGTACCCTAATGAGCAAATCTGAAGATTTCTTTTTTTAATTTGAAGATATCTATGAAGAGACTAAAACCAAAAATAATACATATGAAAAAAGAATCAAGCATCATTAGAAAAATTCAACTTTGAACATCTTTTTCCCTGGCATTGCAAAATGTCTGCCTGGATGTTGACGGGATAAATACAGTGATTAACAGTTTCTACAGAAAAAAGATGAGGGAAACTGACTAGTGTCACGTAACTACCAGGTATGAGTTACACTGATTCACTTCGGCAGGGCTAGAATATCACAGCAGTAATCTGTCAGCAATTAAAAATTCCAACAGCTCAAAAGAAACCAACAGCCAAGTAATATATGTACAAAGAACTATTCCATAATCAAGTAAATATGATTCAATACACTATCTCTGACAAGACACATAAGGTAGCCTGCATCCGGTCCTATATCACAGCCCATGAGGCTAAACTTTTAGTCTTCTTCAAGGTGGAGCTTATGGGGATTAAGTAGGTGGCTCAGTTGGAGGTATGGGGACCTCTGTGGTAAACTAATACCTTTTGCATTCATTCAGCCACTTAATTACCAAAAGTAAAACTGATTTCTGTATTTTCTTCCTGAAGCCATTGTGAATCTTCATTTAAAACAGAGACTATCTGAGTAGAATCAAACTGGAAATTGGCTTCCAATTCATTGTGGTATATTTATAAAAGGACCCAATGAGAAGCAGAATCAGTTTCTCCATGGTTTCCATGGGTAACTGAGGCATATGAGGTTTATTTAGAATTGTCCTTTGTAATTTATCTTGCATGATCCCAGACTCTCTCAACAGCTAATGGTACTCCCTCCCTTCACTGAGATTTAAAATTGGCTTCTGAGACAATATACTCCCCTAGGTCCTCTTTCTCTTCACCAGTAGTTCTCAGATCTCACATTTGTCACAGCTTAATGGAGGTGGAAGAGGAGGGGACAGCAGATGGGGGAGGGGGAGAAGGAAGGAGAAGAGTGGAAGGGAGAAAAGAGTGAGAAGAATTTTGAATGTGCTCCCACTCTATTCTATTCCCTGCAAGGCTGCAGGTTTCTACTGTGATTGTAACTTTTGGTTTTCAAGGCTACTGCATAACTAGGGAGAGTAAGGGATGGAAATATAGCAAGTTAAAATGCTATAAAGATTGCAGTTCTTAATGAGAGTCGGTGTTTTCTCGAATAGATGTTCCCCAAGTTGCCTGAAGGCTTTAATTTTAGAGTATTCTGGTATTTATTTATTTTGCCTGTTTTCTCAACACTTTTATGGATGAGAGCATTATCAGAGGTCTTCCTCAATCCTGTTCATGGGCATCCTAACCAACGGTCAGACATCGTGTGCTGTCAGTCTGCTCAATCTGAAGTATAACAATGCTTTCAAGCTGATAAGAGGTGGAAGAAGTACTGGAATAACTAGGTCCCTGGTGACTTGAGCAGGTTCCCTGAGATGTGAGAATTGCCAAGAATATCCTGATTCCAAAGGGCAAAACAGAGCATATAATGCTGACAGAGGGATGTGACAAATCCTGAACCACTAAGGCTGATTATCTAAAGTCATTCTGAGAGCCTTTCTTTTCTTAGGGTGGCAAGCAGAGTTTAGGGTGTGGTGGGTGTCCAGATGCCTGTATATAAAACAGAGGTTTCCCAAAAGCAGAAAATAGCCCTGAGTTTAATTTTCCACATGTAGGAAAAGTAATGGGGGAGGAATATTTCTATAGTGAAACTAACCGATACAGACAGTGCCAGAGGGGAAACTAACAGCATCCAAATTCTTAAGCTTTCTTCAGTATCAACTTCAAGAATTGCTAGCTATATTCCCAAGCACTGCGCTAAAACCATATATGTTATCCCAGCATTCAAAGATGAGATCCTGTCTTGGAAGAACTAGCATTTAGAATTCACAATGCCCTGTGAATATGGAAACAGATTGTAAAACTCATTGAAGAAGAAAAACAAACTGAAATTATTCTAATCATTTGTATTAGTGTTAAGCATATTTTAGTGTGCACACAATAGAACTACTTCACATTCACTAGTTAAATTTATCTGACTAATGAAACAGTGGTAAGGCAATGTTAACATGAGTAGGTATAAGAAACTAGGCAATTTTTGCAAATCTTTCTTATGGTGCTTATACAGAACATTTCCTGTTTAGTATCATGGTGACATCTGCCACCTGCACCATGTACTTCGGGGTTGACAATTAGTCTGCCAAGAAGCACATAGCATCAGCAGCACATGCTGCAGCAAAGGAAGGTATTTCTTTTTTGACTCAAAGCAGCAAAAGAAAGTCAAGGCCAGCCAAAAAAACCCTCAAAGATGAAGCTCTCTGGGATTTGCTTAAATCTATCAACAGAAAATAATACGTGCTTTGAGGAAACAAGAAAAGGGTTTATTCCAAGCCAACATGAATGACCATGCTTCAGGAACACAATCTCAAGTTATCAACATGAGCTCCCAAAGGACATAATTCTTTCATGAAGAGACTATACAACCCTTTTATAGGGCCCAAAAAATAAGCGGAGTCATTAGGTAAGCAAACTACTAAACAGGAGGAAAATCTTCCACAAGACTGAGATGTTGTTCTCAATAAAACAGGAAAAATTCCTACAGGATTCAGGTGCCAGTTCATCTCATGACCAGCCTTAAGGCTGAGAGAGGCAAATAGTCTGTCAAGCTTAGCATACATTTATCCAATGGTCACAAAAATGCTAGGTCAGAAACAGAGGCTGACAAAATGGCTATCAACAGGGACCAGAAATAGACCAATTCAGCCTTGTCTTCCCAATCTACTCCATTTCTCCATGAGGTCTGAAAGCTTGAATCAGCAAAATCCAAACAACGTGGAAGCACCTTAATTCAAAAGCAGCCTCTCTGGATAACTTCAGTTGGCAGCTAGGGATTAGATACACAGAAATGTCTCTGGCCAGGTACAGGCTTTTTTCACCCTTACAAAAAGCATTAATTTTCTTCTTAGAGCCATGCCTTGCCACCCTTAAATGACTACCAATCAAAGCCAGTCCCCTCCCCCGCCAAAAAAAAAGTCACACCAGTTTTGAGCTGTTCCTTCGTGTTTGGGAATTATAAAGCACACTGCATGATAGACACAAGCCTAACTGATAAACAGTGTGTCTATGATAATCAGTGAGCATGGGAGCAAGACTCCTGAGCAAAAGCTACATGAGGAACACTGGCTTTGTTCAGAGATCTAAATCTATAAAGTCCCAGGCACTTAGTAAACACCAAAATGAAAGCATTCACCCAAGGATGCCCTGAGTCCATCTACTGTCTCAGAAACATGTCTTTGTAGACATTTAGGCAGATTCTAGTGTGGCATTACATACACATCTGTCTCTCCCTCTGTGCTTCTATTGTCCAAAGACTGCACATTATTGCAGAACCTTGAATTAACGATTCCTGAACTGACCTAATCATGCTCTCTCAGAGTCTAGCAAAAAGGTTTTACAAAAGCCTTCTACAGAACTTTCATGCCAACATTTGTCAGATTCATAGTATCTAGGTCATAAAGGCAATTTTTTAAAAATGCTTTTTCCCTCTTACAAAACATATTTTATTCTTTCAGACTATTCAGATATCAAGCTAATATGTACCTATAAATCTATTAATTGGAACTCCCTTGGAAGCTGATATAAGAGTTCAATCCAACTGGACGGCAGCACCAATGGGGCATGTCACATAATTTGGCGGAACTATTCTACTCATTTATGGTTCCAAGGTCTGGGCTAACATTAGTTTAACCAAGATTTGAGGTTTTAGGTTTCCTCTCTCTTACCCTTCAGACATGACATCACTTGGGCATATTTTTCCTGTCAATTAAACTCATAAAATATATGATGCTTAAAAAATGAGCCAAGTATTTATCTGACTGTCCTTATAGCCAAAAGAAACACAGTTGAAACAGTTCAATCCAGATACAGTTCAAAGTGGGGACAGAGAGAGACAAAAAGAGATGGGGAAGGAATGAAGAGAGGAGAAACAAAATTCCTAATGAACTTTTCCAAATATGAAAACTTTTTGTTGTCAAGATTTCCCACTAGAGAAGCAGATACTGGCTAGAATAGTCTGTAATCAAAGGTCTCAGGGCACGCTTTATTTTTGAATGCATTAAATGAAAGAACAGGCTGCCAATCTATCTGTGAATAAAGTCATTTTTCATCTGCATTTTGTTTTTTCAATATATGCTCTTTGTCCAAGGCATTTACTATTGGGTAGCTAATTAAGCAGGATATCGCTGGATGAAAGTGTCCAAGGAAACTATCCTGTGACCTTAAAATAAAAATATTTCTATATTCATCCTAAATTGTCTCCTCTTTTCATAAACTTTCTAAATCATTGCCAATAAGCAACAATGACAGTTTCACAGCCTGGCCTTCAAAATATTATACATACCAGCTCTAAACTATTCCCCACCAGACTCACCCACTCATTTTATTAAAGGTACTTCCCACCCAACCACTGCTCTTAGCACTTTCCCAGCCATTCCTCCAAGTCTTAACTCCTCATTTCACATACACCAAGTCTCATCAATCTCTCCACAGGTTTAGCTGTTCACCCTAGCCTCTAAATTTATTTCTACTTCATTAGTTTGGTCATACTTATACATGACATTTCTCATTTTGTGTATACTTTTTCTCAAATTGTCCACAAAGAAAGCAGTCAGAAGACTGGTTATAAATTCTCGCTACTGCACTTACTAGCAATCTAAAACTTGTCGGAGTTCCAATTTCCTTATCAATAAACTGAGACTAAAAGTCTTAACTTATTCCCAATAATTATATAATGATATAAATAAGGAAAAGGCCCTTAACAGACACCAACAAATGAAAGTAAATATTTCAACCTATCTTTCTGTATCCCTAGCACTTGGCAAGTTATCCTTCACATATTATGTACACAGGTAATCTTGCCCCTGAAGGTACTGGCCCACAGCTGTAGGAATCCACTGAGTCATCTTCAACGTTTTCCTGGGTCCTATCCAGCATAACATTTATTGAATACTCACTATGATACCAGGTTCTTTAAAAAATTATAAATTTAATCTCACAGCACATGAGGCAGGCCCTAGACACCGTCATGTCCACAATCTAAGAATCCAAGACACAGATCCCCAATAATGAACTGACCATGTTACCTGTATTTCCATTTCCATAGTCTCTCAGCCAATTTTCCATCGGAGAAAAGATCCACTGAAAATGTAGAACAAGTCAAGCTTCCTTACAGTGGGAAATGTTTCACAAATCTGCCAATACTGTGCACACACAAGCTATAATTAAAGCTGTCACCATTTTTGCTAAGAGGGTCCCTAAAACAAGCTCCCAACTGAAAAACTGGAATCTACTTTTTTCTCCAGCAGTACTGGGAACTGTATCCAGGAGTTCCCCACCAGGGAGCCACATCTCTAGTCCCTTTTATTTTTTGAGACAGGGTCTAAGTTGTCCAGTCTGGTCTCAAAATTGTGATGCTCCTGCCTCAGCCTTCAAAGTTACTGGGCCTG
Organism: Aplodontia rufa; assembly: GCA_004027875.1. Classification (NCBI taxonomy): domain Eukaryota; kingdom Metazoa; phylum Chordata; class Mammalia; order Rodentia; family Aplodontiidae; genus Aplodontia; species Aplodontia rufa. The sequence goes on from PVKS010000098.1 coordinate 128,573, forward strand.
CATGTGTATACTACCACACCCAACTGGAATACACATTCTTAACCCAAGTACATTTTTCCCTTTAACAACTTCAAATACACAAGAAGTACAAAACTCTAAAACACAACAATTCAACATCTGATTGCTTCTGATTGCAAATGTACTGCAAAGTAAAAACAGAAAGTTTGAAGTTGGATCATTTTTGGAAAGTCTGCCAATTTTAGAAAGACTTATTTTTTTTCTTATTTTTCAGTGTGCAGTCATTTTTAATTATTAGAGTATATTAGTTTTGTAAAATGGGCTACTTTGTGACATTTTCACACATGCACATAACGCACTTCGATCATATCCACCATCCCAGCTACCCTCACTTATTCTCCTTCCCTTCTATCTTCCCTAATAGACCCTATTCTACTTTCATGTGGCCTTTTCATTCTCCTAGATTCTGTATATGTGAGAAAACACATGATATTTGTCTTTCTGAGTCTACCTTATTTCCCTTAACATGAAAATCTATATGAAAAACTTCATTTTTTAGATGATTACTGTATTTCCACCACCTCCAATCTTCAAATCAACAAAGTATCAGGTTAACAAGCATCACCAATCTTTCTTCTCTCTCAGAAGTAATAATCAAGTCTTTTCTACAGTGACAATCTCCTCCCTATTCCTTATTTTTCTACTCCTTTATAGTATTTTCTTGCCTTTCGAATTGAGTGTTGACAAACTTTAATCATCTGCTACCTCACTGAGTGACAGTTATTGGGTAAAAGAAAATTCAAGCCTGGAGAATAATATCTTTAATTTTTTTCTTCATACATTTTCCCCTTTTAAGTGAAATTCTTCCATAATATTCTACCAGATGAAAAAATTAAAACAAATGGACACAAGAAAAAACACATGCAAAGTAAAATATAGGTGACAACTCTTGATGAAGACCATAAAATCGGAGCAAATTTTGTATAATTTGGGGGAAGGGAGAAGAGGAGGCAGAAAAAGATGATCATCTCAGAAATTACATTCCTGATTTACATAAATTGGAAAAGGAACAAAACTGAGTTCAACCTCCAAGCTGTAAATCAAAATAAAAAGTGTTTCAACTTTTAGTTTTTAACTACAGAATTCAAAATTTTTTTTATGTGGTACTATAACAGTTGAAATTAAGAGTTTAGGTAATTTTTGCCCGCAATAATTACAACTGAAAATAAAAAGCTCATTGTTGAGGGGAGGGAAGAACTTGGAAGAGCTTGAAAGAGATTAGCTCATCTGAAATAACTATTTTATAAAGCAAACTGATTTAATAGGATGACTATTACAGAAATCATGAAAATACTTTTGCTGTGAAGTAAAGTGTTAATTACAATAAAGGCCAATTAACCACATAAGCCATTTTACAGAGACAGATTTGCAGGAACCAGTTAATACCCCAGAGAAGAAGAAGGGTATCAGAGTCACACCTTATCAACAAAGGGCGCTTGACCTAAGCAACACTGGAGGTTCCTTCCAGTTTCCAATTTTTCTATTTTTATTAGTAGTTCTATTTCTCTTCTAATCAATTACATACAAAGCTTTCTTTTTTGCTTGCCTCTTTGACAACCAATTCAATCTTTAAATAGTCTCTCATTTGACCTTTGCTGGACATTCTAAATTACAGGGTGTCATATGCTCAGGTCCAAGTCTCATTGACCTTGGCAATCTTTTCCTCTAACATCCAATAAAGTCATCCAACCCCATATGCCTGAAAAGTCAGATCGCATCATGTAGTTTCTCATTGCACTGTCTGTGGGATAAAAGCCAAACTCCAAAATTCAAGGATCTTTACTACATAGCTTTTTCCTATCTGACCCATGGGCATATACTAAATATTTTTTTATTTTTTCCATATAGATTTTTTTTTATTTTTTTAAAGAGAGGACAGTGAAAGAGAGAGAGAGAGAGAGAATATGAATCAATTTTTATTGAGTTTTTCACATGGCTTTCGTTGCTCCAACACTTAGTTGCATACGTGGGTACTGGGGTTTGAAACCGTGTACTTGCACATGTCAGGCAGGCGGCATAACCGCCAAGCCGCCGCTCCAGCCCCATATACTAAATTTTATAATACATACATTCTAAAACATCACAGAAACAAAAATGTGAAAATCCTACACATAATCTCCTTCAGCAAAAACAGTCACAATTTAATTTACTAAACTTTCATTGTCTTCACATTTGCAAACATTGTAGAAATATAGAACTTTTTGTCCTAGTCGTGTCATTTATTTAGGCAATATTTCTCACATTTCCATATAACATTACTTTTGAATACTATAAAATATTCCAGCATACTCGTCAGGGTCTCCACTAGCTCATCTGACACCTGTGTGAATAAGAAAAAGGCATCTTCCTGGAAGGGGTAGGCCACAATTTTCCTGTAGGGTACTTACTGTGGGTACAGGTCTTAGCAAGCAGATGTCCCCTCTTAGTAACAACTTACACGAGAACATGTGGATGCATTGATAAGAGAACAGGAATTTTTTTCTTTTACTGTATGGTTAGTCTCCTTAGTCACTGTCCATAAGACTATGAAGTTGTAGGGATATGCAGGTACAGACTTGAGGCACAATTTCTTCTCCAACATTGTGGAAAGGGATAGTACATTGCAGGGTAGAGCATATACTCCCCTAGGCCACTCGGAAAAGACTGAGGAGAGTGACCTCCAGGGAGTATCTACTTTGGAGGAAACAGGATATTTATTTGTTGGAGATGGGGGAGTGCCCCATGAATAAACAGAGAGGATAGCACAGTGGGAGAATTGGAGTCAGGCTACCTTCATTCAAATTCTATCTACTGCTGGGAATGGTGATGCACTAACTGTAATCCCAGCAGCTAAGGCAAGAGGATCACAAGTTCAAAGCCAGCCCCAGCAATTTAGCAAGGCACTACACACCTTAGGGAAACTCTGTCTCAAAAATTAAAAATGGGCTGGGGAGGTAGGTCAGTGGTTAAGCACCCCTGGCTTAAATCCCTGGTTACACACACACACACACACACACACACGTTCTATCTCCTTCACTTATTCTTTGATCTACTAGGACTTACAGTAGCTACACCTTCAAGAGGCTTCATAAGGAGTAAATCACAGGAGGCTCTTTAGCACAGAGCCTGACACATGGCAATCCTTCAATATAGTTTTTCCCCAGTAAAACTCGTACTGATGTCATCTCTGTCTTTGTGCCATTTAAATATACTTTTAAAAATTACTACCAAGAAAAATATTACCAGGAATGGGATGACTGAGTTAAAATATACAGATAAAGACCTAAATTTGAGCTTTTAATCTTTTCACATAAAACTATTAAGTATATAGGTGATAAACAGTCATGAAATGTCATCTATGTATAACAGTCTTAGGAAACAGTCAATTTTCATTTGGGGTGGAGTTTAAGAAATATTAGTAGTGGTTAATATATAAGGCAATGCAAATTTGGGTTTCTTCACCCTAGTGGGAAGGGTCAGTCAGGATGATCTAGGCCTTTCCAGCTCTGTAGTCTATGGATCCATCTCTCCATGGTTTATCTCTCCACCTCCATCATAGCACATGGCTTCTCCCCAAAAGGGACAGACTCATCCCTCTGCTTCAAACATGCGTGATCTCTGATACAAGGTTTTAATCATTTCATGTTATTTCACCCCACCTCCACTTGAAGCAGGCCTGCCTCTTCCTGAGGACCAACACTAGTCATCAGCAAAAGACCCAGTTTGAATCTGTCCTTCCTCCAGGTCCCAAGTTAGTACTCCATACCTTTCCTTAAAAATTCAGAACATTTACTTACTATGTCATTTCAAGTTTAATGGCATCAACCCTGACATCCTAAAAAATTAAAATCTACTTTGTTTTACATCTGAAATAAGCCTTGGTCTTCACAGATGTAATGGGAACACATGTACATATAGGGCATCATTTAATTTAGCTAGATCTACAGCCACATTTCCAGAAACTTATTTCAACCAGGATCTGGAGATAGCAGGAACCAGGTTTGCACTGCATCGACATCCACATTTTCCTTCTGAGGAGGTGTCAAATGTGGTAATACAAAATTCAGTAACTGATAGAACTTAAGGTGTGTTTAATGGTCAATTCTAAATAAAGTATGAATACAATGAGAATATGTGCTAACATTAGAGTTTATTTAAAAACCTCTATATTAGAGTGCTTTTCCTTTTTTCTTTAATCTAGCCTCATTTATAAGTGATTTGAATTTCTTGAAATACCATTTTGTATTACAAGCTTAACCAATCCTTTTTGCCAAGTGATACTGGTAAGGTTACAGCATATGTGTTATTATCTGGGGATTAGGAAGAGGGGACTCTATATGGATACAGAGTCGTTTACTAATTAAGCAAAGCTACCAGAATAAATCATCTCTGCAGAACATGAACATTCATTTTCTTTTTAAAAAAATCCCTGTAACATTAATAAAAATTCAATATACCTTAAGGTTTCAAATTCTTAAAATGAGGAAACATAATAGGATAAGAGAGCACGTGTGTCTATAAAAGGCAGTGGGCTTCAGCCTAGGACATGTGTGTTTGTGCTAAGCCATAGGTTGTCATATTATAACATGGAGGGCAGTCGTAGGACCCTGCCACCATGCTCTATCAGCTCTCTTGGGCTTTGCTTTCATCCAGGACTTACAGGATTTTCCGTTTTGAAGCCTCATCATCAGTGTGTAGACTGAAGCTGCTCCAGAGGCAAAAGGGGGAGAAGCAGCTCTGGTGGCATTTGAACTGCAGATGCTCAGGCAGAGAAACCAATCTGGTAGTGGTGTAAGAGATGAACAGACCGGAGGATAAGGAGAGAGCAGGACGAGGAAGGACAAAGTAGAAAAGACAATCAGAAATGAGAAGTCAGAATTAAAAAGGAGGAGAAAAAGAAAGCCAAAAAGTGAAGGCAGTATGGGGAGCAGAGGATGAAGGGCAGAGGAGGAGGAAGAGGGAAAAAATGTGAATAATCTTTGGGTACATGAAAAGCAACATGTACCATCTGCCTGCGCCTGACTGTGGATTCTGTAAGTCACACACACTATCCAATGACCAAATACAGAACTAGACCTCAGAGCTGGACCGTAAGAGCTGGACTATAACACACTAATTGAAACAAACAGAAATTTAAACTTCCAGTCAGTAAGTGGCATGAAAACTACTGCCACATTGACTTTCTTCAGCTACTAGAAATGATTAAATAGAGGCCAATGAAATTCAATGAATTTCCTTCCTGGACTTGGACGGTTGAAACAAAACAGAAGAATGTGATGTTGGTCTCTTAAATGGTCATCTTCCAGCACACCTCCCGAACAGGGAAATTGTATAGTTCTTGTGTTTCTGCAGAAAGAATTTCTATCATGTCTAACACCACAATTTTTAGCTATATTTCCAATCAAAAATGAATAGAAGCAGGATATACCTTGAGCCAACTATGAAGCAGTTCAGGCTGGGCTCTGATGTCCCTATACTCAACCTTCCAGGGTTCAGGGTCATATCCTGCCTTGGGCGTAGAGTATTTCAATTATTTTCCTGATTTTTCCACTGTACTGAAAATCATGCACTCTCAAGGAAGTTTTCACAAAAATGCTTTTTAAAGGCTTAATATATTATTAATCAGAAAAATGAATCCCTGTTAAGGTAGTAGCTGGCAGATATATGATACTTTCTAAGTAAGAATGACAAAACCAAATTAAAATGTATTTTATAAATGAAACTCCTTATATATACCTAAAGTTAAACTAGTGGTAAGAATTTCCATTTGAGCACTAAGATGATTATGAAATTCCTTAGGCATGGTCAGTCTTTCTTGAACTTCCAAATCAGCCTGTATATTCTTCTGCCCACATGTGAAGTCCATGAAGACTAGCAGGTTATACAGCCCTTGGCCCATTGCAAATGCCAGGAGGTGAACTAAAAAAGCACTCTTTAATAAGTTTTAATCAATACATATTAAATTCATTAGCATTTCTGGCATTTCTTAATAGGGAAAATCCAAATGGTTTATTGCAGGCATCATAATCAAATGTCAAATCCTTTAGCAGAACTGAACTTCATTATAGAGAGTTTTTTAACTTTCCATAACCAAAACCCAAGTCAAAAGGACAAATTAATTAAAAGTCAACCAAATGTGAAAGGCCTGAAAGACATGTATTCACTGACTAAAACATGACACACAGACCCTACCACAATGACCCAAAAGCCATGTTGATCTTAAACCCTTAGAGAATTAAAGTCCTTTTATCACATTATGCTGAAAAATAAGTGACAATAATTTTTCAAGCTAAAAAGAAAAAATATTTGAGGGTAAGGGTCTTATTAATAAAATTTTGCATTAAATTCGTGGACCGCAGAAATCATCATGAACTTACAGGCAGGAGGGTTGATTTACTTACCAACGTGCAATTAACTCTAGTATCTGGCAAATTATAGAAGCTCAAAAATATTTTTCAATTAGTGAATGATGATGGGTATAAGTGAATGAAGAACCTCTATTACTTTATACCAAAAACCAGTATAGGTAGTCAGCACCAATCCTCCCTCAGAGTGGTGATAGATTAACAAGAAAGAATTTAAGGAAGTTTAAATTCACAACTGAAACTCATCTATCCAAAGGAACACTGCCTAAAGATATTTCTTTAAAAAAAAAAAAAAACAAAAACAAAAGCCCTGAATCATCCTGTACCTATGACTATAACACATTCCACATAACACATACCTAAGCTTCCAATCAAGGAAAACAGAGCCCCAAAGGGTATGAAGAGCAACTACAGAACTTTAGATGTTCAGATCTCAAAGTGCTGCCTCTACACTGGAAACAGGAACTTATTCTCTATGAGACTGCTCTATCATTTGGCAGCAGAATTTTCTCACTTTCTGTACTCAGTCAAGGTACAGTATTTCCAGAAAGGTATTTAAAGCTACGGACTAGAGGCTAAGGGAAGAACCCATGAACATCCAAAGACATTTTATTTAGCATCACTGGAAATGAAAGTGTTGTATGACGACACGCACTGTACCAGTTTGATACTGTCTGGGCAGTATACCACTGCCCTGGATCAGCAGGATGGAGGGACCCTGATGTACCTGTGCATCCTACTGAAGTTGCTTCCTGATGGAAAGCACTTACCGCAGGGCGGAATGTCTTCCAGAGCGGGATACACTGTTGCCCACAGGTGAGGGCAGGTTGCTCCCTCTGTGCAGGTCCTCGATGGACCTACTCCAGGGCTTTGATTTGTCCACCGAACTCTCCACGGTACTTTCCACACTTTCAAAGTCAAAACTAAAACAAAAGAGAAAAAACTTCCCTTTCACACACATACTAAGGTGCATACAACTTATTGCCTCTACAATTCATCTATATCTCAGTATGTCTTTGCAGACAAAAGTAAAAAGGAAACAGAAAAGAATCTCTATAGACATAAATTAGATTTAGCTTTGAAAGTACAGATGACATTCTAGGCCTGGCAAAAGAATCATGGAAAAAGAAACACAAAAAAATAATCAGTGATATGTTACTTGCATTTTATTATAGGGCTTGTTAGCTTACCAACTGCTAACAATGCTATGATGGAAAGGGAGGGAGGAAGATCTTACAGCTGTCTTCATTTTGCTTTAACAAGTCAAGATGTTAGGCTTATACTAATTTATTCTTACCCACCAATTTTCACTGAGCATTCTCTCCTAGTGTGTTGGCAAGTATAGTTTTCCAACCATATGTGATACATTACTAGCAAAGTTATGGATTTACTTTGACTTTGGAATCTCTACCCAATATGGTGCTTTTAAAAGCAAGACTGTTGTTTCTCTGACATTTTTTGAGGTTATTACTCATGCTAACCATGTTAGAATAAATGGCAAGTTAAGTTGCTCATTCTTGTGTAGTTTTAGGAACAAAGTCTTTAAACAGATAGTCCTTTGTGTTCCATGAATTTTTCCCCCTCATATAATCAGTAACTCTGCATTCTCAAAAACAAATCAGCAGCAAAAACCATCGTTTTAATTGTTTCTATCTACAAGTCTATCAAATAACAGTAGAACAGAAGGGGGCTATAATTAATATCCTATGGATGACTTTAGAAGATCTTGAAGAAAAATGATACATATTAGAAATGATCAATGATCATTTATAAAAAATATGACCACCAAAATAAAATGTGTCATTAAAATAGTCATCTGAAAACTAGGCAATACTATTAAAGCCTAATCAGCAGAGACAGGTGCAAAGAGAAATACTGAACAGAAAAGAGGCAGAATGGGGTAATCGAAGAAAACTTTACTAAAAATAGAAGACTATAATTGAGACTGGAGGAGGGAGGTATGTCAAGGGGGCACACAGGACCAACAAGTTCACCAGGTCCCCCTGCAGCCCCCACATCATTCAGCCACTCAGCACAAGTCTACCTCTCAGCTCATCCCACGTCTCACATGGCAGGAAAAGGAAACACGCACCTTAGTGAATATGTTAGAGATAGGATCAAAGCCTATCGTCTCACATTCTATTGGCTGGGAAATTGACATATACCAAGGAATAGAAAGAAAAAGTTTAGCCTGTTAATACAAAAGACATATGTCATCATCTAATTAAAGCAAAACTAATCAGCAAAGAGTTTAAAGCTAACACCAAAACAAAATCAAAAGTACAAGATTAGGAAACAACTGAGTTTTGATCTTTCATCGGCTACTGTCTTATGTTGTAGACTACAACACTTCCAGCACAGTGCCACAACCTTTCCTCAGTCATCCTCATGATGGCACATCTGGGAACTCTGGTTTACAAGTTCTGTTGCCACGCAGGTAAATATTCATTATAGCAAACACAGAATATACAACTTGGTGTTCTTATCCATTATTCCTGATTTTTCTTAGTTATTCCTCAATTCTATAAATACTACCCTTACTTTAAAATATACAATAGAGAATATTATTCTGTGTTATCAAACAATATGAAGCATAAAAGAGATTAGCAGATTTTGATGTTATGCAGATAGGCTAAAAATATCCTTTGACAGAACATGCTATAAAAGCCAATATTATATTTCAGAGGGCAATTTCTCAGGAAGACATGAATTCATGCACTGGCATTTATTTATTTATTTATTTAGTCTATTCCATCTACTATATGGGAGGTAACAAAACAGAAACCCAGTTTCAGTTAACAATTTAGTTTCTGCTTCTGTAAGTTGAGAATAATTATAGCCTTGTCCTCACAAATTCTCAGGGAAGTAGTAATGATTATAAGATAACATCTGATTAGGTCTTAGGACAAATGTAGAGTGAGGCAATATAAAAACACAATTTACCACATTTAAAAAGAACAGTGGGGTGGGGGAAACATCACCTGGGCTGGAACATATTCCATTTAAATTAAAAATACATTATTAATGCCTTGATCTATGTATGCATGAGACTGAAACTGTAGATGCTGAAATGTGTTTGGGTTAAAGGAGAAAATGTGAAGAATATTTAATTCAAATGTACACTTTTAAGTCCTATTGTAATTCATTCCAGAAGTCAAGAAAATAGGAGAATTTTATTAAATAGCAAAATCAAGGGTTTTCTGTTCTACCCCAGGATTTCCCACCCCACTTCAACTTTTGGAAATGAAATCAAAACAACACAAAAATATACAGTAAAAACAGGAAGCTTTTTTTTTTTTTTTTTGCAGGGGGGCTTTCTCCAGATCCACTCTCAGTGTATATTTCTGTGAAAATTTTCTATGTATTTACTAGCACAGTAAATGAAGATATATACATCTCTTTTTGGGGGGTGCTAGGGATTGAACCCAAGGCCTCGTGCATTTTAGATAAGTGCTCTATTGCTGAGCTATACCCCAATTATATCATTTTTAAGATAAAAAGATGGGCTGGGCACACTAGCACATGCCTGCAAGAAGTTGAGGCACAAGGATCACAAGTTCAAGACTAACCTGGGCAACTTAGTGAGACCCTGTTTCAAAATTTAAAAAAGATTAAACACACAAAGGGCTGCGGATGTAGTTCAGTGGAAAAGTGCCCCTGACTTCAATCCCCTGTTCCACAAAAAGATGGGGGTGCTATGGATGTCATTCAGTGGTAGAGTATGTGTTGAGGCCCTAGGTTCAATCCCCAGCACCCCAAAATTAAGTAAAAAAAAAATAAAGAGGCAGTCTTCTCTATCTTGCTTTATTCACTCAAAACACCACATCCATCTTTTCAGTCACTTCTAGAGTATTCTAGCCATCAGCAAAGTACTTCTTTGGCTGGGGTGTAGCTCAGTGGCAGAATGCTTGTCTAGCATGATTGAGATCCTGGGTTCAGTCCCCAACGCCACATGCACATATGCAGCCCTTTTTGAAAGTAACGACTCCTCTAAAGGTGATTTTTACTCACCTCTTTTATTTCTGCTTTAAAGGTATTTCTAGTATTAATTATGTGATTTGTTTTTAGTCATCCAACAAAAACAAACCTCTTTAAACCCTCCCGCTTCTTTCTGGATTTCTACCCTCAATGTGGTATACAATTTTACCACTAAACTACATCTTCTGTGACCACATAAAATTCAAATGCAAGGAAGCCAAATTTTACTTACGTTACTGCATACTGCGCGAATGATAGATATTCTACTAGGACATCAAGGCCTTTGTTTTCTTCATTCAAAAACTCTCTAACCCATCTGGTGAAGAGAAAAAAAAAATCATTGAAGAGGTTGACCACATGATCTACTGTGAAAAAGACACAGTGGAGAGTTTTGCTTTTCTGTCAGAAGCATACAATGCCTTCATGGAAGTTCAAAAGAAGGCCTAGGCTATTTCACATGAAGTAGAGCTTCTAGAAAACCACAATATTTCCACACACAAAAATAATGAGCAAAAACCTGCATCTGTGCCATCATTCATTTTACTGCTTAGGAGACTTAAGATAACCTGTGAAAGAACAGAATGAGCAGACTGGGGACGTGACGTTGTAACCACTGCAATCCAGGCAGAGCTCCAAATCCACACTCAACTCCTTCTTGGCACACTAAGCTGTGGAAACCACTGAACTAGCCAATGAGAGGCCAGTGTTTAGGGGCTTTTGGAAATTCAATAGGGATAATGATTTGCTTAATTTTTTCCATGAACGTTAATAGCCTTTTAAAAGGCCACAAGTACCGCAGGTCATCACCAAGGGCAACATGTGATGAATGTTTTTTTTTTTTAAATTCATGTTTAAATAATACACCTTACTTACATTTGATGGTGCTTAGCAGTTTACCGAGAATGTTTACAGTTTATTTGGTCTTCATAACAACTCCAATCAGAAGGTCAAATAGAATCTTCTGGTACTGAGGATAAATAACTGTTACCCGATTTTAAAGAGTTCATCTGGTGCACTCACCTTCAAAGAACATGTAGTACCTGATTAAACCTTCCACTCAGTGAGAAACTCCCACAAATAATAAGTAAAAACTTAGGCTACTGTCACCAAAATGATACTTGCAGGACATCTGCCAAATGCATTCCAAAGTGGTTGCTCTCCTCCATGAATGCAGTGCCAAAAAGTCTAACCAACTATGGACAGCAGAGCTACCATGGAAGCTAGTCTTGTCAGCTATTAAAACAGTAGTTGGGCAGCTGGAGCAGTGGCTCAGTGCTTACAGCACTTGCCCAGCATGTGTGAGTACGCGGGTTCAAACACCAGCACCACGTACACAATCAAGTGTCAAAGCAACAAAGGCCACATGAAAAAAACAATAAATAAAGCTGATTCTCTTTCTCTCTCTCCCTTACTGACCCTCTCTTCTAAAAAAAAAAAAAAAAACAGTAGTGGGACAATCCTCCCAAGGAAGAAAAAAATCTGGTGGACTCAGGATGCCCATTTTTAAAATTTTGGTGATTTTTTGTTTTGGGGGTGGGGGTAAAAGGGATCATCCCTTTTTTGTCTTATCCTCAAGCTCATCATAATGCTCTGTCATCTCCATGATGTAAACTCAAAACTACAGGTACTTGCAGGAGGCAACAAGGTGGGAAATTTAGACAACTTGACTTGTATATCCCCCAAGTACCTCAGACAAGCTATCACAAAACATATGCACTTGGCACAGCTGTAAGCATACAACCTCTAAGAAAAACCCAGAGTGGCAACACTAGCAAAGAAAACAGCATCTGTTAGCTCTCACAAAGCAGCTTTGTTATAAGGCCTATATGCAACTAACAGGGCTGCCTGCTGGTTGAAGCTGAAGTTTCCAAAACAGCCACGTACGTGTTCTCACAGCATCTGCTTCTAAATACTTTATTTCAAATTTCCCCTATGCTGCTAGGTCTCGAGAGACACTGAACAGTTTTAAATGCTGTTAATTACAAGCTAAGGAATGGTAAAAATATATTTTTTCTTTTTATGATTGGCAGGAGACTTAAGAAAAACTATATGCTGGGCATGGTGTTGCATGCCTACAATCCCAGCAACTTGGCAGGCTGAGGCAGGAGGATCACAAATTTGAAGCCAGCCTCAGCAACTTAGTGAGGCCCTAAGCAACATAGTGAGACCCTGTCTCAGGAAGTAAGGGAGGGAGGGAGGGAGGAAGGAAGGAAGGAAAGGAGGGAGGGAGAGAGGGAGGATTGGGGATGCGGTTCAGTGGTAAAGTACCCTGGGGTCCAATCCCTTTTACCAAAAAAAGGAAAACTGAATGCTTCATCAAAATCAGAAGACAAATTATTTTTTTTTAAGAGAGAAGGACAGTGAGAGAGAGAGAGAGAGAGAGAGAGAGAGAGAGAGAGAAAATCAATTTTTATTGAGTTTTTCACATGGCATTCATTGCTCTGACATTCGGTTGTATATGTGAGTGCTGGGGTTTGAACCATCTACTCGCCCATGCTGGGCAAGTGCCGTAACCGCCAAGCTACCACTCTTGCCCCAACATAAATTATTCTTTAAACTCAGACCCCTGAGATTATCCTTGGCCTTTCCTTTGGTCTAGCCTACAGTATCTGATTGTACAATGTCATTTGGCCCATAATTGTGGGTATCTTTTTAATATGAAAATAACCATTAAGGGTCCAGATTTGGGGGGCAGTCTCATTTTCACATACTCAATATCAGTTGCCCACTAATTCAGAATTAGAGAAAAACTATCACTGAGGTTCCTCTGGTTGATTCTGTAGACTCTGCCTCTGAAGAGAACAGATTCTCCAAAGTCTCCTCAGTACCTGCCACTGTCTTAATCTCCAGCACCATCTCCATCTTACCTAGGAAGTTCAGCCAAATTGAACACCAAGCAAATGACCCAGACATGAAAAAATTTGACAAAAAAAAACATTATATATATATATATCCAAGCAAGGCCAGAGTAGCACTCCTATTGACTCAACATGAAATTTTTTTTTATTTATTCTGATGCAGGAATAAAGATTAATTGGTCTCTTTTAGTTCATTTCAACATCCTCATCAATGACCTACATGCTGACTTTGAGTCAAAGTGCCTTAAAGAAAATTTTCACAGCAAAAGTCAGGAGCCTGTTGTTTATTTGCTAGCTACAGCATGACATGTCCTGCCTCTGGTTTAATACTAAGCAATGAACCTGCGTTTCTAAGCTACAATATCTGCCCTGGGTCTTATCCCTGGCACCCCAAGGTGATAAAGGGAAGAGATATAAATCATACAAGATTGGCTCCTTCATCAATGACATCAGCTTAGCACAGTCAGTCTGGCAAGATTATAAGAAGACAGCCCTTCCTCCTTCTCCTGTCCTCTCTGTCCCTCCCTCTTCCCTACGTGGCATATTCTGTATGGGAAAGAACAGCACTGAAAACTAGCTTTCATGAAAATGGAAGTGTAGGGAAAGAAGAGTGGAAGATGAAAGGGGCAACTTTTAAAGCAGTATCTTGAATCTAAAGACATTCAAAGGATATGGACGCCTCATGTAAGAAATTCACGTATTTGATCATGTAATGACTCTTATCATATATTTAGGATTCCCATAATAATGTATTTCCATTTTCATCTTTGTGCATGCTACACACACTTTTTTTTTTTATGTTGCCAATAGGCAAATGGTTTTAAATTGGGTGATTACAGGTTTTGGAAAGTACAATTATTTCTGACTCTGACAGCACACATTACTTCCCTAGTGCCTCACAGATTCAAATGTAATCACCATATGTTGAAAATTTAAATTCAGGCAAATTCCAAATCAGATGCTTATAAGTTAGGAGAGACAGGGATAATGAAAAACTGGATTCAAAGAATGGATTTAAGGGCAAACGCTAACAGTCACTGTTTTATTGTAGACTGCTCAAAGCTTTACTTCAAAACTTTGTTCTCCCTGCCTCCCCAAATCTTAGGACTTCATTATCCTCATACGGAAAATTAATTCTTAAGGGACCCTCCTGGCTTTCAGTTTCCAAGATGAAAGAAAGCAGTCAGAAGATGTACGAGAGAAAAAGACAAAGAATGAATTTCCTTTGCTAATCTTAGATAGAGGTCTTACAGACAGATGGCAGGAACTGAAGTTGCTGAAAAATCATAGAAAACAACAGAAAAATAAGAACCACCTAGATCCAACACTGATTATTAGGCAGTATTCCAAGCTAGTTCTCAACATGTAACCCAGTGACCAAAAGAGGTCCCTCAAACCCTCTTAGGGCAATTGATATTTGCCTTCAAGTAAAACTATTTTCACAAAAATATTAAGATGTTCCTTTATTTTTTTTTTCACTTTGTTTACTCCAACATTCATGATGCAAAAGAAATAGTGGGTAAAACTGCTGCCACCAAAGGATACACCTATTTATTGTACTCTTCACTCCATGCACTCAGCTGGGTGGGGAGCCAGTCTCACCTAAGAGTACCCTTAATAAAGCAATGTAAAATGCTGATTGTATTAAAGACTGATCCTTGAGTTTATATATTTTTAATTTTCTGTGTGACAAAACAAGAAGCTCATGTAAAGCACTTCTGTTGTTTCAAGGAAAAGTACTTGGGCAGTCGTTTGAGTTGCAAGCTGAACTAGCCATTTATTTTTTCAGAATGCCAGTTTACTTGTAAAAGTAACTAGCAAACTATAGTGATATAGTATAGGGCATTTGCAAGCCATTTACTCAAAAATAAGTGGAGCAAGCCTGTCATTTTAGGGAAAATAATAGACAATATTTGTTATCAGTAACAAAATTTGAGTTTTGAAGCAAAAGTAAAAATTTTGGAAAACCTAAATTCACTACCAGATCAATAGCTTCCCAATATCTCACAGCATATTCTGATGAGACTGGTGATTATTGACAAATGTGAGTTTAAAAGAAATTGTGGAATAGCATGTTTCAAAAACTGGAAGAGCTAAATAAACTCACTGAAACAATGCTTTCCAATGATCAATGCATGATGTTAAGAAATCATGTCACAGGCTGGAGAGTTGGCTCAGTAGTAGAGTACTTGCCTGGGGGCTCAGCAATAGAGTACTTGCCTGGCAGGCATAAGAACCCAGGTTTGAGCCCCAGCACCACATACACAACTAAGTGAAGGAAAAACAAAAAACAGATGAAAAAATAAGATTAATTTTCTTTCTTAAAAAAAAAAAATCATGTTACAATCTGGGTGCAATGATGCACTCCTGTAATCACAGGTACTCAGAAGCTAAGGAAGATGGCAAGTTCAAGTCCAACCTCAGCAATGTAGCAAGACCCTGTCTCTAAATTTAAAAAGAAAAAAAAAAAAAAGAGCTGGGGATATAATTCAAAGGTAGAAAGCTTGCCTAGCATGTGCAAAACCCAGGGTTCAATCCCCCAGTACCTGGCAGAAAGGGACAGAGGAATCGTATCACAAGACTGATTCATGTGTAAAAAGACGCACTCAAAGTGCAAGGTAGGATTTTAATATAATGAGCACTACCTTTACGAGTAATTTCTGCTTGTTGAATTTTGGTGTAATATAAAAAAAGGAATATCTGCCATTATTTGGTAAGAACATCTAAAAACTCTTCCTTTTTTCAAACATGTATATGCAAAAAGCCAAATTTTCTTCATATACGCTTACCAAAACAACATGTCACAACCAACTGAATGTAGACTCAGGACAATCTAGCTTCTATTAACCAGACACTAAAGAGATCTGCAAAATGTTTTTTTTTTTTTTTAAAAAAAAGCTTCTTGTAACTAATTTTTTTGGATAACAGTTAATTTCATGAAACATGTTAATATTCATGCAAATATATTTAGTTTATATTTCTATATTTAAATTATTTGCTAAAGGGGCTGGAGCAGTGGCTCAGCAGCTACAGCGCTTGCCCCGCATGTGCAAGTATGTGGGTTCAAACTTCAGCACTGTGTACACAACTAAGTGACAGAGCAAAGAAAGCCATGTGAAAAACTAAATAAAAATTGATTCTCTCTCTGTCACTGTCCCTCTTAAAAAAATTTATTTGCTAAATATTAAATCTCATTAAACACATTTAAAATTTATCTTTAATTTCCAAATATGCTAAACATTAACGATGCAACTCACATAAACAAAAGCTAATTAGAGTCCAAAATAATCAAACAGTGAAAAAGGGTCATGACACCAAAAAGAGATGAGGACTGCTGATATGGATCATACGCTTTAGATAGGGGCAAATCTACATTCAAACCTCGGTGGTTCTAAGTGGTATCATGTTCAGTAAGATACTTAATAGCTGACTTTCAGTATGCTCACCCATAAAACAGTCCTGCAACAATAAAGAACAATAAAAAAGATTTTGGTAAGAAATAAATGAAATAGGGCTGAAGCAGTGGCTCAGCAGTTGGAGTACCTGCCTGACATGCATGAGGAGCTGGGTTCAAACCCCAGCACCACATACACAACAAGTATCGGAGAAACAAAGGCCAGATGAAAAAATAAATAAAATTCATTTTCTCTTTCTCTTACTCTCTCTTTAAAAAAAGAAATGAAATAACACAATTAACATGCCTAACATAGTGCTTAATAAATGACAAAACAATCATGATCTTGATGATTTCCAAAAAAGCACCATGTAAGAATGAATTAATCATAGGGTAATTTGATACACACACCCCTACACGTGTTTTACACATTTTTAAAGGAGCTCTGCTCACTCTCCTATCTATGCTCATTTGGTATGATCTAGCCAGCATGATTGACAAAGCAGCTTGACAGTTCAGGAGAAAAGACATTCATTAAGCAGTTCCTCAGCCCCTTCACTTTTGTACAAACCGCTTCCCATTCTTGCCAATTTACCACTTCCCTGTTATGCCTGTTCACTCAGCTACTCATAAGATAAAGTGAAAGGAGCATCTTTCAGAACTTTTGTGATCTTTCACTCAGGATAAGTAATTTTCCATCATTACAGGCAGCTTTACTAAAATGAATTACCTGCCAGGGAGATCACCTCCACCTCAGTTCCACAGAATAAAGCCAGTAAATCTTTCCAGCTCACCCTCAGCACCACTTGAATCCTATCGCCCTGACATCAGAAGCATCATGACATCTGCCTGCTCATGCTGTTTGCCAGTGTGTTCTAATGGTACTTGGCTCATTTCAAGGGTATTTCAAGTAATTTCAGGAGCTTGGATAAGTCATAATCCAATTTTCTATTGTGATAGCTCCTAACAGTGAATGAATGGGATTATTCCTAGCCCAAGTCTTATTTCAATTTGGCTCAAAGAAAATTAATTTTCTTCCTCAGATGAGTGCTCTATTTATAGAGTTTTAGGCCTATATCAAAACTCAAAACCTTTTGCTTGACAAGGCTGCAGCTTAGAATGTTATCTTAGCAAAGCCCAAGACTTTAACCCTGAAGTGTAAGCACTTGCCAAGAATAATTTTTTCAGGACAAGTAGATCTTAAATGTAATTCTTCCTTTTAAATTTCTGGGAATCACAATCTTCATCATCTCCTAGGTGTCAGGTCATTTTAGACAAAGTAACTTTCTGCATGGAATTCCATAGGGATGTATTGATGAATTATTAGTAGATATTATTTGCCACAAGCATAACAATAAATAAGAGTTATCACATATAGAATCACGATTACATATCAGGATCTTCTAATAGGCCTTTTATAAATTATCTCATTTAGTCCTCAGAACATTCAAATGAGTTAAGTATTATTATACTTATTTTACTTATTTATTTATTCATTAGCAGTACTGGGGATCAAACCCAGGGCTTCAGGCATGCTAGGCAGGCAATCTACCACTGAGCTATCCCAAGTGTACTTAGCTTAGCTCACACTGTAAGAGAAGAGAGCTTATGTAATGTATCTAAGGTCAACTAACTAAAAGGGGGCACAGCAAAAAGTTTGAATCAATATCTTTTTCCATAAGACAAATAGATACCAAGTTATCTATCATTTTACTTTAAGGGATATGATTAAAATCTATGGATCCCTTATACAGTACCATGCCTTTTAATAATCCCTCATGGTAATAATTGATTATTCTCATTATGACTAAGTAATCCTTCATAAGATTTCCCACTCACAGGAGGTAAAGCCAGGTAGTTCCCATAATGAAGAGTTCAGTTCAGGTTCTGGTGTTCAGGATGGGGAAGATAATTCAAAATCTTGGTGTGTGGTTTTATTTTCCAGGTGAGTTTATGCCATTAATGGGTTACATACACTGGACAATGAGGCATTTTGTAATTTTTCTGCTGCTAACACAAACCTTTCAGAGTATCTCATGTAGGTGGTGGGAAAGGGGAAATTTCAGCTGGTGAAGACGAAAGAAATACAAGATTCTTCCAGCCCACCTATATAGTATGCTAAACAACAAACCACTCCAATTGCTTACAGATTACACTGACTGCTACACAATCAGGACCCTTCTCTTCAGCCAACTTTGTATTGGAAATGATTGTCTTGCTTTTGTACTTGATGGTCAATTTCATGTTATTTCATAAATGGCTTGAAGAAATGTTTTTTAACATTTTGTAGAAATCCTGGCTATAACTCATTCAACCATTTTCAGTCAAGAAGTACCAAGGTCTAGGGTTGGATCATACCAAATGGAATCCCATTTCTGATCCATAAATATCAAGATTTATTTCAACTTCTCAAGTTTGAATACCCAGCTATATTAAACTATGTCCACCTTCACCCTCAATAGACAAGCCTCATTGCTTTGATCTCAGGGCCCTGATTATCTTAATTTCCTTCAGAGAAAGAGCTGCCAGGGTAAGTGATTCAGAAAGCACAGACCATTTTGAGCCAAAGCACCTGGGTGTATAGCCGTACACTTTGTGTGATTCACTCACCATCTCTGGGCCTTAAATTTTTTTCATCTATAAAAGGAGGGATTAGGCAAACCTTAATTTATCTTCCAGTTCTAAAATCATGATTTCCTATGGTTCATTTCTCCAAGTTCATTTTTGGAGACAAAGGCTAGTATCATTTCATGTTCTGAAGACTTGGTTCTCAAAGTGACAAATCTGCCAGGTTATCCTCCAAGAAATGAACATCCTCACCCAAGCCTCTCACCTATAAATCACACTAGTATTTCTACAATTTAAAAACCTTATTCCTTTGGCAGGGGTTGCTAGGAAGCTAGGAACTGAACCCAAGGCTTCTTACATGCTTTGCACACACTGTACCACTAAGATCCTCCCCCAACCCCCCTGAAGACCTTATTCAGAAATGACTGTGCTAATGAACCATTTGAATGGCTTACGGTAATCATACCTTGAAATAGAAGTAAACTGCTATTCATGTAACACATCTATTTTACAGGATATTCTGGAAAACTATAATGTAACATGAATATATAATTCCATTTTCAACAAACCTCCAAAAAATGACAGAGGAAAATTCTCAAAGATGTGAAAGTCTATAGTCATCTCACTGAAAAGCCCAAAAGTCAACACTAAGAGTGGTTAAATAATTTGCCCAATGTTGAACTCATATGCGAAGCAAAACTAAAACTGCTATCATTCTGCCTTGCAAAGAAACCCACTTATTTTAAGATACAATTATGCCATCCCAGAAGTAAAGGAAAAGGTAATAAAGCTGTATTTGCCTGAGGCAAAGCACTATGTTGTTGCATGTAAGAAACTTTCACAAATGTTCAGTTCAGGGATTCCCTGGACTTTATTGTCCCAGAATGGGTTTATACTTCATAGTCCCAAGAGTTTGAGAAGTACGTACTAGAGATTCAGAACATATCTGGACCAGGTAAGGTTATAGCACTCCATTTTCTATCTCCTCTGGACAGGAACTCCAAGGAATTTTGGAAAGGGGAATAAAGCAACTTTAACTAACCAGCTTGGAGAACCATAATGAAAGCTTAGAGATTTTGCAAGATTTCAGTTCACACCTACTGTTTTTTTTTTCTATGTTATTTTTAAGTACTAAGGACTGAACTCATGGGCACTTTACCATTGAGCTATACACCCAGCCCTTTTTATTTTTTACATTGAGACAAAGTCTCTCTAAATCACCAGACTGGACTCGAACTTTTGATTCTCCTACTGCAGCTTCCCAAGTCACTGGGATTACAAGTTTATGCCACTGCACCTAGCAATCCACACCTACACTTGAGATTTCTCGAATTGCTAGAAAATCATCATATACACATGAGAACAAGCACTCATCATGAACTGCTCAAATATATTGCACTGCTGTCAAGAAATATAGAATTGCTGTAAATATTCTAAATTAAGCACTATCTTTCCTGCTTCTACTGATTTTTTCACAATAAGGAATTTGACTACTAATGAAGAAAAGATTCCATCCATATAAACCTCTTTCTTTTAACTTACAATGAACAAAAGGAACTCAATTCTTAGGAAATGGTTCAGCCACTTTGTATAATGTTCAAAAGTCTTATAGTTAAGATGCTAAAGAGGCATACTTACCCAATGTGGTTAGTTCTTAAAGAAATTTCCAGTTCTCTTAGCACTTGTGTAGATTCTTGAACACGCCTTCTGAATTTCTATAATTCAAGGACACAGATTCTCACAAAACATACTTCAGCAATTGCTGCAACTACAGCTTACTTATAGTAAATTTAACACAATATGAAAATATATTTCTGAAGCAGGTTCTCTCAGCTTGTCTCCCCACAAAGTACACACATCTTTCTCATCAAAAAAAGCAGCTTGTGATTTCATGTAGTATCTTTGAGTGAGTAGATTACTTTTCCCTACCCCCACATATACAACAATATTTACCAATATAGCTATGGGTCAGAGACCCCAGGACCATCCTGTTTCAGTGATTCATTAGTAGGACTAACAGGACTCAACATAGTCACACTCATGGCTATGCTGTATTACAGCAAAAGAAAACAAAGCTAAATCAACAAAAAGAAAAGACACATGGGAGAGTGTGTGAAGTTTACAAAAGTTCTCTTCCCCAGGCGTCACAAATTGACAGCAGGCATGAAGTTCACTAGAGACTCAGCATCTAGAGTTTTCACTGGGGGTTAGTCTCAAAGGCACTCTCTGCCTTCTTTGTGACAAAATTCCAAACTCCCAGCAGAAAAACAGGTATTCAGCAAAATTGTGTTTTGTTTTTTTTTTCCAATAATGGTTTAGGCACAGTGAGCAATTCTTAGGGAATGGAGGAAACCCTCAAGGAATACGGATGCCCTCCAAAGGCCACCTGCTATGTCAATTGTCAATTCTTCTCTGCTACTCCTAAAATGTTCAAAAAAGGAAACACTCAGCATTATCTCTGCCCCTTAGTCCTCACTTGGGAGCCTCTCCTCCCCCCCCCCCCAACACACACACACACACAGAATGTCCTTCCTCATTCTCTAGCCTATCAAAATCCCACCTGTCCTTTCAGGATTCCATTAGGTCCTCTTTCTTAATGACTCCTGCTGTGATAGTACACATATTATCTCTCTATCCTCTAATTCTAAACTAACTCCAAGACACCAACAGGCTATACTGCACATCAGTTCTCTGGAATACATTTTTCTACAGAAACATTTATTTATAGTGACTACAGTCTCAGGCCACGCTGCAAAAAGTAAAGTGATATGTAACACCTTCTAAGAAGAGTTCCAGGCTATCTGAGCCACCCTTATATTACACTACGTACAGGAAAAAGCTTTGTGAACTCCGGCTTAGGATATGCTTAGGATATGAAGGACCCATCTCCGCTCCCACAAGTGCCATGGAAATAAAGTCAGCTCCACACTCTGATAATGACGCTTATCGCTTTGTAGAAAGAAATAATAGGACAGGAGGAAAGATGAGAGATGGGAAATAAGGATTTGGAAATGTGGGGTGGCAAGGACCATTCTACACACACGGGACTCAGAGGCCCAATGGAGACTTGGAACACGGCTCAGCATAAGCAGGCTCCTCTCATCCTCTTCTCTTCTGAAAGTCTTTTGCTTCCTCAGTTTCTGTGTAACTGTCATTCCCAAAGCACCTTAAAAAGAGTTTTTCTCACGGTTTTGGAATCTAGATAGAGTGTGATATAGGAAATAAAAATAAAAATAACCCTCATGCAATGAAAAAAGAGAGGCATTCCCCTTTTCTGTTTAAAAAGAGAGAGAGTGAGCGCTAAAAAATAGTCATTGATGTTTGGATGAACATCCAAGCCCAGATTTCTGGATCCCTTTCCAGCAATAAAGATGCTCAGTGCAATACTTGACATGAAAGGGAACAGAGCAGGATGGTTGGCTCAAAGGTTCTACCATTCTCTAAACACTTCCCTTGGAGATTAAAATTAGGAATGAAGTAGAAAAGAATCAGTGGGTGGGGTGGGCAGTTCTGCTACTCTGATGTAGATGGGAAGAGAAAGGACACAAAATCTTTTATAATGCATTTGCTAAAAGGAAGGTGGGACCGATGGTGACACTGTGGAGGCAGCCATTCCTAGGTGTGCTGCCTGTTCCCCAGTAGCTATTCCCATCTGAGTCTTAGAACTCAGCCATGCCTATACACATGGCTTTCAGAAAACACTGCAGTGTTCCAAGTTGTATGTTTAGGCACAGTTCTGACTCATTCCCTGCAGCCTCTACTTGTCACCTAACTCTACCTTATGTTTCCTCAGGGCAGGATTGGCCCTTACACATCATCAGCCAAAAGGCACAAGCTTATCACTGAGAAAACAATTGAGTTTAAGAGTATAGGATGATGAGTTAAGGGGTATACATCAAAACAAGGTAACTAAATCAAAACACTAGCTAAAAATAACAGCAGCAAATAACATTTCTTAGACACTGACCATGCTGGGCCCTGTCCTTTTGCAACTGCATGATACATGAGGTAAATGGAACAGGACTTTATCCCTGTGTTGCATTAACTTGGGAACATCTCAAATTTTAGCTGGATTCTAGACCGCAGAGAAGCCTTGGCATCCACTTCCCTAACACATTAACAATGAGTGCTAACACTCTGCACTTCTAAAACGCATCCAGAAAGCTTTAAAACACTTCAACGAGAAATCATGCACCCAGGGGGTCCAGCAAAGAGAAGCCAGGTAGGATCCACTAGCTCTGAGCCATTCTTCTTCCTTCCCTGGAAAAGGAGGGCCTAGGGATGAACACAGGGCAGCATTTGAGGCCAGGATGAACCACACAATAGGCTTCATTTTCCAAGTATAGCTCCAACAAAGGCCCAGACTCCTTTCTTCTTTTCTTCATGGTCTGAAGCCTTTTTCCATGCTAGACATAAACATATCCTCCCCAAAAGCACAGGCTAATAAGCGCCTGGTATTAAACATGGAGGATGATTTAGAGAGTTCTGCTCTCAGAGATATCTAATTTAGGCTCTTCCTTCCCTGCCCTGGAGGGCTTCATTTAAAGCTATTTAGAAGAAAATCTAAATAGAATATGCTTAAGAATTTTTTTAAAAAACCAAATTAAGTATCTTCTGTTCAATTTGAACAAAAGATTAATGAATCAAGTACTGGAAGACTCCAGACACTGCTAAAGGAAAACTCCCCCGCCTAGACTGTTGGGTGAAAATTTAAAGCCCTGATTCTAAATTGCCCCCCACAACCATACTACAGCTGAGCCTTTTAAGATCATTTCAACTGCAAGCCATGCCTTATTCCAAACAAATCTCTTTTTTTCCGGGTTTTAAGCATTACAACTATGTTGTGTGGAACAGATCTTCTCCTACTGCCAACTCCTGACAGAAATCTTACTAAAGCAAGGGTAGATAATCCAACCTCCTGTTTATCCTTTTCTGAACTGAATGACTGTTCTTTGCCTCATATTGCAGGATCAAACAAGGCCACTCAGGTGGACATACATGGTTCAGGGCAGTGATGTCGGACACAAAGGTGCAGATGGAGATTTCTGGTCCTGTTTTTCTTGGTTAAGTGATTTTTGAGGGAGCAAAATATTGAGAACCTTACTGGTGTTATTGTTCTCTTTATCTTATAGCAAAAATAACTGATGTAAAGGGAAGAGAGACTGCACCACAGGAAACCCACCTCCACCTCCTGAGCATCTTCCCCATCACGGGCTTGTGGCCAGGAGCCCACAAGCACTCGTGAGTGGGTTGCTTGTTTTCTGCTTTCTTTACAGAATGTGAAAAATGTGGAGAGAACTGTTCAGGAATGGAACATAGTCGGCCTGAAGAGAGGTCTCAAACTTGGGTGTAGATGTTATGGTTTGAACGTGAGGTTTTCCCCAAAACCTAATGTGTAACAATTTGGGAAAGCTGAGGTTAAATGATCAGATTATAAAAGCCTTGACCCAATCAACAATTTCATTCCCTCATAGGGATTAACTAGCAACTGTAGGCTGGTAGGGTATGTCTGGAGGAGGTGGGTCATTCGGGGTGTACCTTTGAGACATATATTTTGTATCTGGTGTGGAGTTTCTCTCTCTGCTCTGCTTCCTAACGTGACACTTTGAGCTCCCTGCTCCCTGGAGCCAAGCCTGCCACTATGATGTTCAGCCTCACTTCCAGAATGGAGCCGGTGGCCTTCCATGAAGTAAGACCTCTGAAGCCCCTAAATAAACTTTTCCTCCTAAAATTATTCTTGACAGGTCCTTTACTCACAAGCAGCAAAAAAGCTGACTAGAACAGTAGACATCACCATTTCTTCCCTGCTCAGCTCAGGATGTGTATGCCCAGTGAGGGGACTTAAGCCATCCACTCTGGGAGTTACAAGTTTGGGGATTTCTGAAAACCTTTTGAAATCCATTCTAAAGAAGAGTCTGGCAACCCCTCTACAAAAAAATAATGTAGAAAAACACCTGCTTGCTGGGGTAGTGGGCGTATTTTGCAGGGAGGGGCATATCTTCTTTTATCACCGTATCTAACTTGATGAAAGCAAGGCTGATATATTCTTAGGGAGGAAGGAAAATGAAAAAAAAAAAAAAAACCAGTAAGAATTAAGCAGCCATCTCATGGTGTCGGGTGGCTAAAAACACATATTCTTTAGAATATGTGTGTGCTATGATACATTAGCAGGGACATTCATAGAAAATAAGGCAGGCCCTGCACGCAGGAGACCTGTTGTACAGAGACAGCACTGAACAGTTGTGCTCCATTTTCATAGTCACTCCTAGATTTTATTCCCCTCATCCGCATTTTAATCAGAGGACAGAGGTCCAGGAAACTTCCTAAAGGAAATAGCTGTTTTGTTTCGTTTGACTTTTTTGGGGGTGTGAAATAAGAAGAGTTAGAGTAGAAGAGGAAAAACAAAATGAAAAAATTTTTAGTTTAAAAAATTCAAGAATCAAGAGTCCTGAAAATTGGCTAACCAGGAAAAGTGTGCCTTTGTTTTCCCCAAAGTCACATGCCAAGGTTACAGAGGGAATTCAGCTTGAGATACTTTCATTGGCTCCTTGTTATGGAAGGTCAAGGGGAAAACAAATTCTATCTGGTGAAGAGCCGCTTCACCTCCCTGAGCAAGGATGGCTCTGCCCTGAGACACCCTAGGACCCCTCCAGGCCTGCAGGGCTGTGGCAGGCTCCAGCTTTACCACAAGGCATCTGCTTAAACCAATTGTGTTGCTGCACAAAGCAGGGCTTGTTTGTAAAAGGAGAGTCAGTTGAGAATGGAAGCAGCTATTCTCTCCTTACCTGCCTGGGGCCAGGGGCAGGGGTTGGGGCCAGGGAAGCTGCAAAACCTATCAACACAGGATATGAGTGCACAGCTGGGATGACAAAGCCCCAGACGTTTTTCAGAGTCTCTGGAAATGCACCAAAGCATGAAAGACAAGTATTCTCTGTAAAGCCTGCTATTCCAGGGGCCTAGCCACCTCTGGGTTGAACTCACTGCCCTGTGTAATCGGAAATAGCAGAGAGTCAATAACCATTACAGGTATGTGACTCTCATCGAGCAAAGTACTCTTAAAACCTCTTAAACGCATTCTTAAGTGAGGAGGATAGTGGGGTGCCCCACTTTGTCTTCTCATATTTTCAGCATCCAAAGGTAGTCTTCCTAGAGGCTTTGGCGGAGACAAATCCAAAGGAAAGAAAATCTCTCCCAATACAGGAGAATTCTATCCACTAATGAGGAAGCAACACCATGGAGTGGAAACAAATCCACCTTACCTTCCTGGTTACAGCTGGATCCAGATAGCCTTTGAGCTTTTGTATGTATGTATGCGGAGGATTCTTCACCTGGAATCGTTCCTGCAGGAAGCATAAAAGCAAACACCATGAAAGGTATGAAGGCATGAAGTGGTCAGCCACATCACACAAATTAGTGTTGCTGACCCATGGCCAAAATGCATTGCTAGTAGGAATGTGGCCCTGCAAGCAATCGCTGTGCACTATTTTATATCTTTATAGTAAATATGATCTTCTCTTGGTACATGAAGAAATTGAAACTCAGAGAAATGCAGTACTTCCCTTTGATACCACAGCTTATCAGTGGTCCAAGTGAATACAAACCCATGTCTGCTCATCTCCAGAACACAAACTGCTCTCTCTGTAAAGTCTGCTTTGCTCGGGGCTGGAGCTGTGGCTCAACAGTTACAGCACTTGCCTGGACTGCATGAGGACACAGGTTGGAACCCCAGGACCACGTACACAATCAAGTTTTGGAACAACAAAAGCCACATGAAAAACTTTGCTCAACCTGTTTCAGTTTCTCCTCAGAAGGTCTTCAATCAGTCATATATTATTACTTGGGATGTCTTCAACACTGGCAAATCTTTCAGACATTTAGTTTTACTTGGTATTTTCAAAGACTTGACTCAAACTAGTTAAAGCTAAGTTGTTTCAAAACTGAGTGAGGAGTCTATTGCCAAGAGACTGGAGTGTGGGATCACATGAGTGTGAACACAGGTATGCTTGTTATCATTAACGGGCTCCTAAAGCAGCTCCTAATTACAGGATCCAAAGATATTTTGGTCAGGTACGCATACACATGTACAGTTTTATAGAGTGAGTGTGTGCACATGTACGAGCATGTGCCTGACACACTTGGAAAAGATCAGCATAAAAGTCACGCTTAAAGGACTGAGGTAGGGAATGATTATAATGAGGAGGGAAAATACAGAAAGCTCCCGAGAAGCTGGCGAAGTGCATTTCTGGACCCAAGTCGTGGTGATACAGGTGCCAGTTTTGTTCTACTTATTATGCTGGTTCTCAGGTTTCACGAACTTTTTTTGTACATGTAATACATGGAATTGGCTTAAACCAGTTCTAAAAAACAAAGATGTGTCATGAAATGAGGATGGATTTTATCACTTTATTACCACATTATTCTCTATGCACAACTCAAAAGACGTTTTCCTTGCCATCCTTTTTAATGTGATTATTCCTTATTCCACAATAGAAGCGTTTTGGTATTTTGCAACAATGACAACAGGCCGGCACTACTGTGCATTTGTTTATCCCATATAAACTTGTGTTTCTCAAACACAGAGAACCACCACATTCTTCCTGATCTATTCAATTCTTGCCCAATTACAGATTTAAAAAAGCTAAAGATCATCTAATATTGAAAAGAACTTATTGAAATTTATTGAAACCATTATTATTAATACTTTATAATAGGGGAAGTGAATTGTCATTAAACATCTATTAATATTTCCCCTTAAGGGGCTGGAGCAGTAGCTCAGTGGCTATGGCACTTGCGGGGCATGCGTGAGGACCCAGGTTAGAGCCCCAGCACCACATACACAACTAAGAGTTGAAGCAATGAAAGCCAGATGAAAAACTAAATAAAACGGATTCTTTTTCTTAAAAAAAAAATCCCCTTTATTTAAAGACAAGCAGTGTGTGAATTTTATAGTACATAAACTGCGTTTCAACAAAGTTCTTTAAAAACAGATTAACAGGGCTGGAGCAGTGGCTCGGTGGCTACTGCACTTGCCTGGCATGTGCAAGGATGCAGGTTCAAACCCCAGCACCATGTACACAATGAGGTGTCTGAGCAACAGAAGCCACATGAAAAACTAAATAAAATTGATTCTCTATTTTTCTCTCTCACACTATCCCTCTCTTTAAAAAAAAAAACTATTAAAAAAAAAGAAAAACAGATCAATATACTGTTGCTAATTATTCCCCCATATTTTCTTTCCCAAGAGAATTTTCTTTTTCTTAAGGGGCAGGGGAGAAGTACTAGGGATTGAACTCAGGGACTATTAACCATTGAATTACACCCTCAGTCCTTTATTTTAAGACAGAATCTTGCTAAACTTAGACCCTTAGTTGCTTAGGATCTAAGTTGTTGATGCTGGCCACGAACCTGCAATCCTCCTTCCTTAGCCCCCTAAATTGCTGGGATTACAGGTAAGCACCACCACATTCAGTATGGAAGCAATTTCTAAGTAACAATTCACCTAGTATTCAACATATCCAGTGCCATAAATGTGTCTGCACATGAAAACATAAACACCTATTTTTTTCTTTTTAACTCTTAACACTTCACAGAGGGATCACAGGGGATTCTATTGCCATAGGAATTTAGCAACACTGTCAACGAGGACTAAAATAATCATGAAAGTGAACTGATGAAACCATTCATGACTACCAACCTATATGTGCTGACAAAAGCTAATGTCAGAGAAATATTAGCATATTAATACAAAGTATGATTTTCCTAATACAATTCGTTATTCAAAAATTTAAAAGTCCAATGATGACACAAACTATGCACCTTCTACAGCAAATACCAAGTATCTCTAAATATTACAGTTCCTAAAGCTTGAGACTCAACAAACTATAACTCTAGCAAATGTACTATCCACTTCAAGACTTAAAATCTGAGCCTGTCAACAGTTGCCAAGAGACTTTTGATTTCTTATTCTTTTAGGCTGTTTGCAAGCGAAGAGTCATAGTTCTTTCAAAACAATAAACTTCAATAACTAAGAAGGGCTTTCTCAAATATACACACTCATCCTATTGACTTGATTATATTTATTTTCTGAAGACATGGAATTATGGACAAAGTTGAAATTTAATTAACTCATACTTTTTGTGTTTAACATTTGCTACCGTGGTTTCAGAGTATTCAAAGAGCAGGTTTGATGCTAGGCCCAAGTCAACCAAACTCATGTTCAAACTAAAAGATATTTGCTACTGAGCCTGAGCTGTCGCTCACAGTTCTATAAGTGTCAAATGGCTTTCATAATTACATGTTTTTCAATAACTTGTCACCAGGAAGGTGAAGCTACCTATACACAGAACTGCCACAGAAAAGGGAAAGACAAAGCAATTATTGGATTCCGCTTAAGACTAAGGCTCAAGTCTACTGCAACCAGAACTGGAAAACCCAGGCAATTCTTTTTTTTCCCCCTTTTATTTTTTTCCAAGGCTGAGGACCGAACTCAGGGCCTTGTGCGTGCTAGGCAAGCACTCTGCCATTGAGCTAAATCCTCAACCCCAGGCCATTCTTAAAGGAATTAAATGAAGGGATTCTGATGTATACTAAATTAATTAGGTAATTTACAATAATTGGAACTCACTGGTACATTACAACATGGCCTTTGCTATGAGACACAGAAAGCAACCTCAGGTTCTTTCACACTTAAACTGTTCTTTGGAAATAGTTCCCTTCCCCACTTAAATGTAATACAATTTCTCATTGAAACCTTTTCTGTATAAAGATTTGGAACTATACCATCATCCTCTTTTCTAGATAAATAATTCTGATCTTTTATATCCTCTCTATCCATCTATACAATTACACAAGAAATTAATTGAGGTTAATTGCAAGAATCATGTTATAAACATTTCCACTCCTTAAATCATATTTGGACAAGCAGCTACAAAATCAAACAGAATCCTAAGCAAGTTTATCTTATACCTTAATGTTCTTAAGTTTAATCAAAGAAATTATACCAAGACATTTGAAGAGAAAGTCCAGGAAATGAATGTCTCTCATGAGACACACTTACTATTGAGTTTCTCTGTCTGTGATAGCCACAGAGTCACTGGCTCTATTTCAGAAGTGTAATAGTAGAGCTACCCAGACTGCTTAAGCATCCTTAGGGATGAATCAGATGTCACCATCATCATGCCATTATCAATGTTTTTTATTCTGATCCTGTGATGATTCACGTTGGATATTGTTATACTTTAAATATGAAGTATCCCCCAAAAGTATATGTGTGAGACAACAAAAGAAAGTTTAGAGATAAAATGATCGGGCCATGAGAACCTGAACCTAATCAGTGCATTGACCCATTGACAGAGATGAACTGGGTGGTAATTATTTGCGGATAGGGTGTAGCTCAAGGAGATCTTTGGGTATATGCCTTTGGGGTTTATATTTTATCCATGGTAAAGGGAGATCTCTGCTTCCTGGTGCCATGTTCTGAGCTGCTTTCCTCTGCCACACCTTTCCACCATGCAGTTCTGCCTCACTTAGAGCTAAGGACTAAGAGCTTTGAAATCATGGATCCTCAAATAAATTTTTCCTCCTGTAATTGTTCTTGTTAGCTCTTTTGGTCACAGCAGTGGAAAAAAGAAAAGAAAACACTGACTAAAAGAGGGCTGGGGCTGGAGAGATGGCTTGGTGGTTACGGTGCTTGCCTGGCATGTGGGAGTACATGGTTCAAACCCCAGCACCACATACACAATGAAGTTCTTAGAGCAATGAAAGCCATATGAAAAACTAAATAAAGAATTGTTTCTCTTTTTCTCTCTCTCTCTCTCACTGTCCCTCTCTATTTAAAAAAAAAAAATCAGAAGGCTTTGCTTTTGTGCACATAAACTTACTACACTTGAATATTTTATTTTGCTTTTTTTCCTAGAAGCTGGAAGTAGCTGGGGTTGGGCATCCTTTCCAAAGTCTGAGTAAGCAAACTGTAGTCTGATCCATAATCACAAGCAAAAACTACTGCTATTTGTGAATACTAATTTGCAAGATTTAGCTTGGTGCTAAGTGTTCCTCATAGATACACAGACAGAAATAATTCATGTCCTCAGGCAGTTTAACCTCTAAAATGGATAATGCTGACACAAGTAGATATGAAGAGATGAGAATATTGCATTAATATTATATATAGATAGAAATTATTTATACGGTATAGAAAAGGCCAAGAACAGTGCACCTGTATGGTGGGAAGAGGTGTCAAGATCAATCAGGGTTCCTAAGGTGGGGATACTGACGTAAGTCAAAACACAATAGCCCTCACAGTGCTAACATTTCATGCAAATAATATGTAATTTACACATACAGAACAAGCTCCTCCAAGGAAGTGAGAGCACCAAAGTCCCCAAGAAAACACAACATCTTGTTCCCCAGACGACTTTAAAATTCTGACATTTCAGAAAGGATACCAGATTGTCCCATCTATAGAAAGTACAAGTATGATGAGAAAGGAAAGGATGATTTAAAAAAAAAATGAAGGAAAATGTATTAAGACTGCTAGGCACAGTGGCAGATACCTGCAATGATCACCAGTTTAAGGCCAGCCTCCACAATTGGTCAAAGCCCTGTCTCAAATTAAGTGGTAGAAATGTTTGCCCAATATGTGTGAGGCCCAGTACTGGAAAAGGAGAAGCAGAGGGCTGTGTGCTCTACCTATTTATTACAATAGATTGCTATGGCCAACCAGGCAAGTTCAGATGGGATTCTAATTTGTAAAACAACTACCAAAGGAAACCACTGCCAGCTGCGCTATTATTCAGGGGGTCCCTGCGGTTACTAATTGATAAAAACATTCCACTAAACAAGACTCTGCCCCAGAACATTTTAAATCATGCTATCACGTTTAGGTCCTCTATTTCCAGGCACTGGTGTGAATAATAAAAAAATTTTAAAAAATGTTTTTGGTCATTTTGTTCTTTCATTCAGAACACATTATTCAAAACAATGTACAAAAAGAAATAAATTCAGTTCCAAAGTATTAAATCTCATCTGTGTGATACTACAGACATAGCTATAACACAAAGTAGAATATGATAAGAGCCATATGTGATCCTCTGAAAGTTCAAAGAAAGGTGAGCTTCTCTCCAACTACGATGATCAAAGCAATCTCCCCGGAGAAAGTGGCTTTTGAATTGAATTTTGAAGGACAGGCAGTATATAGATAGATATCCCAGGACAGTGTGAGAGGAAAGAGAAGAGTTTTTCAGATGGGGGGGGGGCGGGCGGGGCGGGGGAACATAAGAACAAACGCTGAGACATGCAGGAATGTCCTAGTAACTTCCAGGGCTTTAGCTGGTTTCAGGAATACTGTTTATAAAAACAAATGGCACAAATAAGCTAAATGGGGAGCTGTAACAGACAAGAATGCATGTGGAACAACAGGCTAATCTGTATAGGATAGACCACTGGGGGTCAATCAGGAATTGTGACTAGCAGAAAAACATGGTTAATACTACAGCATTCTCATTTCTCCATTTCCAACTTTAAAAGCTGGCCATTTCTACACTAGACTAGACTTGAAAAATCAGCACCTCAGATTCATTCCTCAGCCAGTTTCTTAAAGAACTTTGAAGCATTCTTTAGCTCTGAATATAAAATCATTTTCCTAGTCAGAGAGAAGAAGATGACTTTCCAAGTGTTGCATCACAGTTCCTAGATTCGAAATAACTTTTGATTAGACTTTTCCAAACAATCTCCATTATTTAGACTAGCAGGAGTTTCTTCTAGTTCAATAGGTCTTTCCTGATCAAAATATTCCATAACTAATTTTTAAATATGTAATAATATTATTGAGGCTTCTTTAATCCCACTCAGAGCTCACCATTTTCCCAACTTAAAAAAGTGTTTTTATTGAATTTGTTGATTTTGTGATAAAGGAAGTCATAAGATTTGTTTTCTATCTCATATTACTCAGAGCAAAAATTGAACCACAACAGTGCTTGCCACAGAGCAGGTGCTCAATAAGGAATAGTCATTGTTACTAAGGATCTAAAAACCAGATTGGTAGTTTATACTTAAAAAAAAAAAAAAAAGCTACACACATCTAAAGCATTTAAGGATGTTTGATAAACTATAAGTTCTCTAGATCCAATCCACTAATTAGCCAGGAATCAGCATTTTCTTAAGTTCCCAAAGGAGTTCTCCTATATACTAATGCTTATTAATTATGGTTTTACACTGTACTTCCTTCTTCAGATTGCTGAATCCCTCTATTTAATCTACAAAGAAAATGTGAATGTGCTTGGCAAGCAAAGACTTAGAAATATTTTCACTTATGCTTAAAGAAACAGACTTACATTATAAAACTATAGTTATAGTTTATGCTTTCATGAAAATTTTGCAAACTCCCGGGAGAATATTCTTCCCAAAGCAATACAAGGGGTAGAGGGTAGAGCAGGGGACGTACCTCTGAGGTAGAACACTTGCCTATGTGAGGCCCTGGGTTCCATACCCAGCACCACAAATCAAAAACAAACACAAAACCAGGAGGTATAAACACACCTTGCTTCTTTGTCTGAAAAAAATGTCAATATGAAAACCACTCCCTGTGTCTGTTATATATCTCAAGAACCTTACTTAGGGAAGCCTTCTGAATGAGAATAAATTACTGATAATCATTAAATCTCCAGAGATAATCATGTATCATAAAATAAAACATTAGATGGTGGAGAGAGAGAA
The DNA here is from genome assembly GCA_004027875.1 of Aplodontia rufa. NCBI lineage: Eukaryota > Metazoa > Chordata > Mammalia > Rodentia > Aplodontiidae > Aplodontia > Aplodontia rufa. Next base: position 162,445 of record PVKS010000098.1, read on the forward strand.
TAATAGTTCTGATTCTGATCAGGAAGAAAAAAGATAATATAAAGCCTTTTGTGAAATTAGATTTCTTGCAGAAACCATTAGGTATTTCACAATTTAGATGAGAGCACTAAAATATTTCACTCAAGAATGTGAAACCTATTTTAAGAATTGCTTTCCTGACTGGTTACACTAATCGGCTTCTCTAAAACTTCGTGTGCAACTACATGAGTACAATTCTCACAATTTCAATAGGTGCTTCCTCAATTGAACTGCTTGGAAAATTTATTCAGGGCATAATTTGTATCTGTGAAACTTTTAAAGCAGATAGCATAGGAGGCAGTAAAGGAAGGTATCTTCCACTGCAGTGTCTGACACATGTAAAGAGATACTTGTGAGCAGAACTAAAATATGAGCAAGTTACCTGATCTTAGTCTCTCCCTCACAACTTGCTTTCACTTACTTAAGGCCTAGATTTAAATGTAAGAGCTAAGCTCAGAGTACTAAGCTTCAACATTTATTGATGGTTGTTGCTTACAGTGCAGAAGCCATAACATAATGTTCAACCACAGAACTAGTATTCAATCAATGCAATGACATAACATAAACCTCTCTCCACAAAGGAATAAATGAAATGAACAGACAGAATGTTCAAAAACACAAGAACAAACCACTAGAGTCTTATATTGTGAAAACAGCACGTAAAATAGCACCAAAAATCATGAAACCCTTAGGATAAACTTAACAAAGCATATGAAAGAGCTATAAACTGGATGCTACAAAACACTCATGCAAGACAATAAGGACCTAAATAGATATGCACCATGTTCATAAATTAAAAGAATCAGTATATTTAAGATGTCAGTTCTCCTGATACAGACCTACAAAGTCAGGGCTAGTGCAAACAAAACCCTGGAGTAACAAAATTCCTTAATTGATATTTAAAAGCTGTCCTTCAAAAGATATGTGTTAGGTATATGAAAGAGGAAGATAAAACTGAGAAAATATTTGTAAAATATGTCTAATAAAGATTTGTATCCAGAATGTTCCTTGAAATACTTCAATAGCTTGATAATAAGACAACTTGATTTTTAAAAATAGGCAAAACAGGGTGTGGGAGATTAGTGGTAGAGTGCTTGTACAATGCCATGGGTTCAATCTCAGCACCACAAAAATTAACACTTTTTGAAAGACAAAATAATTCAAACAAAACAGCTTCTTCAACAAAGAAGTTATATAAAAGGCAAATAAGTACATTAAAGAATGTTCAACATATTAGGCATTAAGGAAGTACAAATTAAAACAACAAAGATTATCAAAAGGGTTTGAATTAAAAAAAAAAAAAAAAAAAGGACTAACAATCCTAAGGGTTGGTGAGGATTTGGAACAACTGGGACTCTATGACATTACTGATGAGAATGCAAAATGGTCTAGCACTTACTTGCATTTGTATGTTTTCTAAACACTTTAAATTGTTGAATTTTATTGTATGTAAATTATAACTCAATAAAGATAACTGAAATGCTATGTCTCAAAAGTAGATTTTATTTTTATTTGTGCTATGCCCAACTCTTTTCTAAAATGTTTATTTTGACATTTTGTTGGTTTCACTTGTCCTAATTAAAAAAAAACACATCAGAGGTAAGTCAAATAGTCAACTTTGTTTCATTGTTGTTTAAGGAGACCAGGTCACAGCGTTTCCCAAGCTCTTCTTGAACTCTTGGGCTCAACTGATCCTCTTGCCTCAGCCTCTGGAGTAGCTGAGAGCTAGACTATAGGGGCAAGCTAAAACACCAGGTCTCAACAGTCATCTTTGTTTGAAATACATTTGCAAGAAATAAAGCAGTGCAAGGGATCCTGTAAGCCTCTTAGATTTCCTATTTCCAAACATTTACATGACATCATTCACAACTACTTAATAAAGAACTGAAAATTATGGGAACTATCTAATGATTTTTCATCAGTCTTTAAATGCACTCCACCAAACCAATACTACATCTTCACTTCCATTTCATGAGATTTGCTTAATCTATCCTCGTGATCCAATCTTCCCTGCCTTACTTTACCCCAACATACATCCCATTAAACTAAATATGTATATAAATCTCAGTACTTTATAAAACATAAAAACAAAAGTCATGTGTGCCAACAACCTTAAGACCTAAATATTAAGATCAGAGTCTACTGGGATACTGTATGTTTTCCTCTGAGATCCATCTTAATTTCTCACACATTCCCCCTTCTAAACAGCCTCAAGTCTTTCCATGTTCAAACCAAAGCCATGGGCAAACAATAGTTTCAATCTATCACTCACATGGTCAAGATCAGTCATTAAACCAAGCACTCTGAGATCATCTAAGATGAATAGGCCAAGAAAGCAGACTACAAGTAGATCCTTTTAAAATGGGTGACTGATGAGGACATTTGCTGGCTGTGTTAGACATATACAGCACATCTCTAGCCTATTAGAAGTGCACATATCATAGGATTTAGATGGACTGAGGAAGGTACGTTCTGACAATATGCCCAAATGCATCAACAGCAGAGTGGTGGTGTCTAGGTGATTGTGAAGAGAACAAGCAGTGTCCTTCAGAGTAAGAAGCGCCTGCCTGATGATGCTATTTCTAGTACCCGAAAATGCTGTTGTAGTCCTGGGTCTTGTCCACAGCAAATGTCCACCATGGAATGTAGAATATATATTCTGTATCCCCTGTAATCACTGTTTCTACTGAAACCTCAATGATATTTCTAATTAATTTTCTTCCTGTCTTACACCTCCAACATCTATAGCATCATGAGAAATCAAAACCAACTTACCTGTTTTTCTGCCTTTTTTTTTTTTTAAAGAGAAATGGACAGTGAGAGAGAGGGAGAAAGAGAAAATCAATTTTATTTAGTTTTTCATGTGTCCTTGATTGCTCAGACACTTCACTGTGTATGCAGTGCTGGGATTCTAACCCATATCCTCACAACATGCCAGGCAAGTGCCTCAACCACCAAGCTACTGCTCCAGCCCCTATTTCTGCTATTTAAGTAAAATCAAAATGCTGTTTTAGTATTGCAGCAAAGATGAAGACCAAAGATACCTCAGATCCCTTCAATGACTTCAGAAAAAGACTTTATAAAAACACTTTTCCTCCTTGAAAGTTCAAGAATGTTACAAGGAACTAGGAGAGAATGCAATCATGGGCTGAGAGTTCTCCATTACATATTTAATCTCTCTATAGTTGGTTTTTAACAGCATGTGCCTTGGTTTTTTTTTAAATCCTCTGTTTTGAAAGATTCAATATCGTGTTTTCTGAAGCATGAACGTCATAGCATCTAGCATATCACTCTTCACAGTGTGGCTGGGCAAATCATTTAAATGATTGATGGTGACATATCACATGATGATCTAGGTCACCCACCACCAAATTTAAAAAAAAAAAACAAACGAAACCACTATGATTTTTTTTAAACATAAAAATTTTCAGAATCAAGCACTGGTAGACCTGCCAGAGTATCCGTTCAACTATTTGCTAGACTTTTGACTTTTTTCTCTCTCTTTTGTGAAAAGTGAACTAAAACAGCTTTCTACAGCAGAGATTGAGTTAAATGTCCAAGCATTAAACAAAGCTGTACCTGGTAGAAATTCTTGATAGCATGCCTTATATTTGTTTAGCAAGTTTTCTAAAAGATAATACGAAACGTGAATCTTGGTCTAACCCATGTCTATTCAAATGCTATATACCTCTCCATTTCTTGTTAACAATGTCCCTGAGTTTTTAAAAGATGCTTGTATGATACAATGCACTTCATGACACATAAGTTCAGGCAATTAACTACTTTTAAAGCATGAGGGAATCTATGATTCCACTTGTATAACCAGGCAGGAAGGTAGTCATGTGACCTTCACTGTGCCAAAGGGAGCCTAAAATCAGATCAGATCAAATAAGAGTCCTGGGGGGGGTGGGGTCCTCAGCATCTAGCTCTGGTGTTGGAGGCCAAATAGCACTTCCAACAGAGCAGTTGGACCAACTCTCCAAAGATGACAGTTTGGAAAGAAATAATTATATCCTCTCCTCTGTGAGTCAACTTCTCACACCAGTCCCTGTGAGGTAAGCCAGCATCTAAAAGCTGTATGACAATGACACCTCTAGAAGAGGAAAGATGTAAATTCATTTCTAAGCTCAAACTTGATTTTCCAGGACTTGAGAGACATTAAACCTGAAAAAGTTCAACATACAGGTAGCTGGTGTCTGCTCCTTAGATTGCTATTCCAGTACTGAAGAATGAAGGACTCAGAGTCCTAATGGAAGAGGAACTGTTTTCAGGAAGGAAACAGAGAGAAACCTGTCTTCTTTCCAGTAACAATTAAGTCAATACCTTTACTCAGGTTTGGAGACCTCAAGAAATCTCAGACAGAAGTCTCTTCAAAATTTCAGGCAGAAGACAGCCAAGAGACAAAATACTTTTTTTTTTAATTTGGAAAAAAATAACTAAGATCATTGCCAATCCTTGCCTGACATATTTCTGGAACTCAGTACAAATTGATACTAGCAACCATTTGGAGTCTTTTCTCGATTCAAAGTGTTATACGAGGCAGCTGTTTTGGAGAAACTGCTTCACACACTCTCTTTTCTCACTCTTTACCCTCAATGTATGCAAATGCCAATACAATGCATAAATTAATGAACACATTTTAAAAATTGAAGTCTGAATACTGAGACTTCAGGTGAATACACCCCTAAAACAAATGAACAAATCAAAACTAGTCATTGTGGCAGAGACTAGCAGCAGCTGTTTGCTAAGCACTTTCTTCTTCTTCCTGGGCTTTCAGCTAGACTGCATTCCTCACCCTCCTATGCAGGCCAAGTCAACAAAATGTGAGTGCAGGTAACATGTGCTACTCCGGAGCCTGGCCCAGAAGACATCCCAGTGGTGCACCTGCATGTTCTAGCTCCCACTGATATGAGACAATCCAAGGGTAAAGATGAAGCTGCATGTTGAAAATACCCTCTTCTGAGTCCTTTACTGCAGAATTTTTACCCTTGATGACCAACAGTCTCCAACTTCAATTCTTACAGGAATGAAAACCTTATTATGTAAATCATTACATATCTTGGGATCTACAACAGGTTAAAGAGTAGCTCCCTAAAATGTATGTTTATGTCCTAACCCCCAAACCAGAGAATATGGCCATATTTGGAAAAAAGGTCTTTGCATAGGTAATGAAGTTAAGGATCTCAAGATAGGATCATCCTGGATTATTCAAATAATTTTTAAATATAGCAAGCAGCCTTAAACACAGCGTGCATACACACACACACACAAAGACACAGACACAGGGAAGAAGAGAGGTGGTCATGGAAAGATGGAGGCAAAGATTAAATTTATGTGACTAGCCAAAAAATACCTAGAGTCATCAGAAGCTGGAACCAGACAAGAAAGTTTCTCCTTTAAGGTCTTTGGAAGAAAGAGGGCTCAGCCAACACCCCGAATTCAGACTTCGGGTTTCCGTAACTGTGAGAGAATATATTTCTTTTTTTCTTCAAGTACTGGGATTGAACCCAGTGGGGGCTTTACTACTGAGCTACACTCCAAGTTTTTTTTGTTTTGTTTTGTTTTGTTTTTTGTTTTTTTTAAATTTTGAGACAAGGTCACACCAAGTTGCTCAGGCTGACTTCAAAATTATGATCCTCCTACCTCAGTCTCCCAAGTCACTGGGAAGCAGGGAGGTGCCACCATGCCCAGCACATTTCTGTTGCTTTGACCTACCAAAACAGGTAATTCTGGAATATCCAAAACCACAAAAAAAAATTTCATACACCTTTCAGCAATCTGTGTTTTAGATAGAAACAATATTGATGTTGTTATTTTAAAACTTTTATATTGTAGGAAAAGACAATTACATTAACAAAAGGAATAACAATTCCATCAAAATTTGTGTAAAATCTTTTTTTCCCCCCTAGGGTGGCATTGGGTATGGAACCAAGGCCTCAAACATGCTAGGGAAGTACTCTACCACTGAGCTATATCCTCAGTCCATGAACTCAATTTTTATTTGAATATTTTCAAAGTCTAGATTCTGAGAAGCAAGTATGTCCAGCAGCTCTGATGACCTGCACTTTCACATTCTCACCTCCAATACCATCCTCCCAATAAAAATAGAGCTCCTTGGAGAAACGTCTTAACACTGGGTGTGGGGCAAGGAAAGCCCAAGTTAAACCTAAGAGATCATTTTGTACCCTAAAATGAGCTCTCAAGGATTAAGAGGGTCCTGTACAGAGATACAGAAGTCATCATAAAGGGATTCTCACGGGTCAAAGAGTGATAACAAAGCCTCAAATTAATTTATTGACACACAATGACTTCAAAATCTATCAACTCATAGTGAAACTCAAAGAAGAAATCACAAAACTCATTGGTCACTTTTTTAAAATTTACTTTTGATTTTTTTCCCACATGTTTTATTGGTGCATTATAGTTATACATAATGATGGGATTTGTTGTTACATATTCATATATGCACACAATATAATTTGGCCAATACACCTCCCCAACATTTCCTCCCTCCCTGACCTGCTCCCACCCCGAACCTTGGTCCCTTTCCTTCACTGATATCTTTGATTTTTTTTTTAACTTTTCCAGTTTTGATTGACTGCATGGGAATTATTGGTATCTTATAGGGGCAAAATGCATTTTTTATTCCTTCCCCCTCCCCGTTTTTTCTACTAGACTTTTTTTTAGCTATCTATTAATTTGTGTTTAATTCTTTATGTAATTTTATTTTATTTTTTTGGCAGGGGGCCAGGGATTGAAACCAGGGATGTTTAACCACTGAGCCACATTCCCAGCCCTTTGTAATTTTTATTTTAATACAAAGGCTTAAAACAAAAGTTGCTTAGGGCCTTGCTAAGTTGCTGAGGCTGGCTTTGAACTAGTGATCCTCCTACCTCAGCCTGCCAAGTTACTAGGATTACAGGCATGTGCCACTGTGCCCGGATCTTTATGTGATTTTATAATTCCCTCCTCCTTTGGATCTTTATGTGATTTTATAATTCCCTCCTCCTTTCCTTTATTTTACTCTAGCTTTCACATGACAGACAATATTCAACCACCTTTTGAGGCAACTATTCAATCAGCTACTGTGGAAAGTGGCAAATGAGTGAAAGAAATACAGGAATAATTATATTCCAGGATAGACCAAGACCCACTTGTTTCTTAATACTATTTTTTTAAAAAGTGAGTTACTTATTCAATAACTTTCATCAATAGTTAAGCTAATTTGTCACTGGAAAATATTTCCTAAAAATATTAAAGAGCAGGGCTGGAGTGGTGGTTACAGTGCTTGCCCAGCATGCACAAGTACGTAGGTTCAAATCCCAGCACCCACGTATACAACTAAGTGTCAGAGCAACGAAAGCTATGTGAAAAACTCAATAAAAATTGATTCTCTCTCTCTTTAAAATAAAAAAAAAAAGTTAGAGATACTTGCTGTTTAATTTTTTTTTTTTTTAAAGAAAGAGGAGACAGTGAGGGGGGGAGGAGAGAGAAAGCAATTTTTATTTAGTTTTTCATGTGACTTTCATTCCTTGAACACTTTGTTTTGTATGTGGTGCTGGGGTTTGCACCTGGCTTGCACATGCCAGGTAAGTGCTGTAACTGCAGCTCCAGCCCTGTTCTTTAATATTTTTAGGAAATATTTTTCCAGGGGCTGGAGTGATGGCTCCGTGGTTTCAGTGTTTGCCCAGTATGCACAAGTACGCAAGTTCAAACCCCAGCACCACATATACAACGAAGTCTCAGAGCAATGAAAGCCATGTGAAAAACTAAATAAAAATTGATTCTGCCTCTCTCTCTCACTGTCCCCTCATGGGGGGAGGGGGGAGTAAATATTTTTCCGGTGGCAAATTAGCTTACCTATTGATGAAAGTTATCAAATAAGTAACTTACTTTTTAAAGAAATAGAACAAACAAGTGAAAGGCTTTTAAAAAAATGTTTTTCTCCCTTTTCTACCAGTACTCAGAGTTGAAAGCCAGGGCTGTGCACATGCTAGGCAGACATTCTTCTACTGAATATATATCCCCAGTCCCCACAAAAAAAAAAAAAAAAAAAAAAAAATCACTTTGGGGAGAGTAGTGGGTACTGGGGATTGATTCCAGGGGCACTTTACCACTGAGCTACATTCCCAGCCAGAGTCTCACCAAGTTGCTGAGGCTGGTCTAGAATTTACAATCCTTCTGTTTCTAAATCACTGGGATTATAGGAATGAGCCACCATACCGAAAAAATAATAATTCTTAATGATTAGAAATTTTCACATGGTATGGATTGAAAAAGTCAAGCAATCAGTTCTCACCATAATGAAGTATCCTACAATAATAGAGTACCATAGTGCCACCAGACTGACTGAGCTCTGGCCAAATGGCAGCAGCAACCTCCCCTTTCCTGGAGGATGACCCATGCCAACACTTGAGGGCTGTAATCTGATCTCCCTGAAGTGCTTAACACAAGAACCTCAGTGCAAGAAGTGCTTAACACAAGAACTCTTCACTCTCATTTTTTTTTAATTTCTTTCTCCCATATCACTCAGTACAAGTGAAGAAAGATGAGGCTCTCATCTCTTACTCTTTCCCACTAGTTCTTTCACCAAAGGTACAATGCAAAGAAATACCCAGCCATTCAGAGGCAAGGTGGTCCATGTCAAAGGTACTCCAGAAATAACAAATGACACCATCAGCACCCACAGACCCAAAGGTCTAACAGCTTAGGTGTGGCACATTAACAGTTTCTGACTGCATTACGCATTCATGGACACTATACCCATCAGCAACAGTCATATCAAATGTCCTGAATTCTCTGACTAACCACTTCTATACTTGATCATCCAGCACAGGTACAGTTATGAACCAAGCTCCTTTCCCACAGGAAGTGCTATAATTCTCCCCTCTCCCAAATCACCTGAGAAACCACACCATAGAACTTTGGTGACTTCCCCTTATCTACAACACACAGCAATCTTTGCTTCAGTGAACTGTTTCCAGGTCCTTAGCCTAACAGTGAGCGGCTGAAATGGGTTGTGATTGGCTTTTGGAAATAGGTGCTCTCATCTCACCTTGATGGGCCCTGACATTGACCTAGTCATGCATTCTATGAGCCACAGTCTGAACATCCGTGAAATAAGAGGGCTACAGGCACGTGTGAAAGGTAGTCAACTTCGTGTATTAGACCCAGCAAAGGCATAGCAACACATAATCTAGGGCAACCATAGATATGTATGTGGGGGGGAGGGGTGGTAGAGGGATGGAGAAAAGGAAGGGATCTAGGGAGTAAAGCAACAATGTAGCATACTCTTACCCTCCAGAGAATCCAAATAACACTTATGCAATCATTCAATTCTGGAAAATTCTCAACCTAAGCACTTATATTGTTTGTATGGGTGAAATGAAGATTCAAGAGACTGGGGTATGGGCAATGTGGGGGTAATTCTGGTTTAAGAATACATGCATATCATATTGTTATTTTATATGTATATTATGGTTGTACAGTAACTCAACTCCTTAATAAAAAAAATTTAAAAAAATAAGGGGGCTGAAGAAAAGGTAGAAATGACAAGAGGACTTTTATTTCATACGCTCAACTAAATTTTTTGACAAGTATGTATTTACTTTTCAAACAGGAAAAAAAATACAAAACAAAATGGGTTCAAATATATGATCTCTAATAAGCCTACCAGATACAATGAACTGGAAGTCTAAGCTCATTCAGGATCTCTAAACTCCCTAAACGTAGTATTTACCCATAGTAGGCATCTGATAAGAGCACTAAACTTGTGGGAAACTGCCAAGGTGCCAAACCCAAAAGGTATAGCACAGGATCTGGCTGGGAAATCAACGCATGAGTAAATGTCACTGCAAGAGCCCTCTTACTGGTGGGCAGCTTTTGCTTGCAGTTATCAAAGGAACTTAACATTTCCAGTTTGGTACTCTTACAGAGTCATCTCAGAATACTATAAAATTTACCTTGTTGTCCTTGAATTTATATCCTTATGAGAACTCTGCCCATTTTTTTACAGTCAAGAAATAGATTCTCAAGTATGTATCACCTGGAATCCAGCATGTAGATACTTCTTCTGTGGCTCCACTCACCCCAGATTTAGATAGTCTCTCATGGTCCTGTAACCCTTAAGACCCACTAGAAGCTCAGACCATCTTAATATTTATGCAGTGATTTAGGAAAGCACTAACGGGCACTGCTAGAATATTGCTCCTTTAAAAAGTTCCTTGGGCCAAGGGTAGTGGTACATGCCTATAATCTACCTCAGCAACTCCGAAGCTAAGGCAGGAGGATCACAAGTTCAAGGCCAGCCTCAGCAACTTAATATGACCATGTCTCAAAATTTAAAGGGGGGGGGGGCGTGACTGGAGATGTAGTTCAGTAGTAGAGCATCCCTGCAATCAATAACCAGTATCAAAAAAGAAAAGAGTATTTCATACTCCATCTTAATTAAATTTGGGATATAATGTATGGAATCTATACTCAGAGTAAGTCATCTTAAAATTTTTTATCTTCAATATGTACTTAATGCTACTGAATTATACAGTAATAAATGGTTAAGATGGCAAACTTTATAAGTATGTTGCTGTAATTTTCAAAAGACAAAAAGTTCTATTTTGTTCCTGAAGAATTGGAGTCATGACCATTTCACACAACTTGTAGCCAGGCTTTTCAGTTGGCTTGGGACAGGTGAGACAGCTCTCCTCCAAAAACACAAAACAGATTCCATGATAATACCAGGTACCCCTCCTCTATTTAAATGACTTCTTAGAGCAATGGAGTTTACTTTCACTTAGCGCAAGCAAACTACACCAACCGGTAGAGGCAGGTGAGAGGGAGAAACAAAGAGCAAAGCTCTGCTTAGTCTCCCAGGCTACCTCCTCAACCTCCCCTGTCTTCTGCCACCTGTGCCAATAAAGCTTCCTTTTCCACTGTCTCCTGAAAAAATGCATCATTTAGCCATTATTTCCTTGGCTCAACAAACTATCAATAAGCATTTTTGTTTGAGGCACTAAGCAAGTTGCTAGAGGTACACAAACAAATGATGCACGACTCATACCCTAAAGAAAATAACTCTCGAGAGAGATAAGTTTTTTAAAAACACTTTCAAAATAAAGCAACAGACTAATACAATCATATAATAGTATAAAAAAGCTGGTGTAACAAAGAATGAACTGCAGAAAACTCAGTTGACTTTCCTATATCATGATAAATGCTTTTTTTAAAGCAATTATTTTAACACTCCATATTTGTTTCCTTGCAGAAAAGTAGATCAGATTCAGAGCACTGATTTCAACAAGGTCTTTAGCACAGTGAAAATTTTAGTTATCAAAGAAATATAATCTTTGTTCACCAGTAATGCTGATATATATACTATATATTTTATATTTAGCTTGCTCAAAAAGATGACTTACAAAAGTTTACAATTCTATTCAAGATTTTTTTCAGTGAGGAAATCAATGTGGAGGGGAAATGTGGACAGAAAAAAAAAAAATTAGATGAAGCCATGGATGAGGATGGTACAAAACACATACGTACCATTAAAATACTGTAAAGATGGTCCAGGCAGGCCACAAAGTTGGCCCCAAGCACTGTAGCAGCCAAGGGAAAAAAGGAGAAGTGTGACTAATTGCATGATTCATAAATGTCCATATGATAACTCTTCATGGAATGGACACCTCAAATTTCTCCAACACTAGTATTCACATACTTCCTTTGGAAATATGTTTCTTTAGTATTACCTCTTACTTTATCTACCTTGCCTAAAGCACGCATACCACATGACAAAATATCAACATCATTTTCTGAAAAAGAAAATTACTATTTATGCACAAAACATCAGGGGCCAAGAGTGTCTCATATGTAAGATGACAACGACAACACAACACAGTTACCGATTTAAGGCTTTACAACTAAAGCTTGCCCTGACAATTTCTTATTTCATCTTTCCTTTTTTGGAAGTGAAGAACGAACACAGGGCTTTGTGCTTGCAAGGCAAGCGCTTTACCATTGAGCTACATCTCAGCCCTTTCCCTGACAATTTCTTAGATTGAAAATCTTTAGCTAAGGCTTTTCTTGACGGCATCATACAACATGCATTGACACCCTAAGTACACTAGATGATAGTTCCAACACAATACATTTCCCAGAACCTTTTGAGGACAAGTTGAAAAGAAAAACAGTGGTCATAGGGGCTGGAGTGGAGGCTCAGCAGTTAGAGCGCTTGCTTGGCATGCACAAAGACCTGGGCTCAAACCCCAGCACCACATGCACAACCAAGTGTCGGAGAAAAAAAGGCCAGATGTAAAAAAGTAAAATAAAATTAATTCCTCCCCTCTCCTCCCCCTTAAAAAAATAGTGTTCATAATATTTAATATTTGGGTTCTTCATCCATACCTGAAGCAGCCATATAATTTATGAAGTACCCAATATATGTCAAGAATTATTCTATACACTTTAGCATAACACCTCTAATCCTCTAAATAATTAAGGGTGTTATGAATAATTATATATTATAGATGAAGGAAAATAATTAAGAAGCAAATACCTTTGTTTTTTAAATTTTACATGTAATGAATTTTCAATACACACAGAAGCTAAAAATATACTATATCCCACACATATCAAAAATCAAGTTTTAACAATTAGAGACTTTTACAGATATTCTTTATCCTCTTTTTTCTTCCTACTTTGATGAAGTACTTTAAAGAAAGCCCTAGTTGTGTAATTTCATCTCTACATCAATATACCTTAAAAAAAATATATATATATATATATATGGGGGGGGAGGGAGAGAAGGGGCAGGTTCTTAAATAATCAAAGCATAAGGCTAAAATCAAACCCAACAAAATCAAATAATAATTCTTGGAAGTCTCTCTCTCAGTAATCAAATATTCTTGATTTTCCCATAAAGACTTTTTTATGATTAATCTATCCAAAATGGGATCCAAAAAAATCCACATGAACATTTCATTATTTCTTTTAAGGTCCTTTCCCAATTTTGTTCCCTATCCCTGATTATGATAAAAACAAAAACCCTGATTTTGACTGAGATATAATTTACATCCCCTGAATTTACACTTTAAAAGTATACAATTTTAGTATATTCACATGGATGCGCAACTATCACCACTATGTAATTCCAGAATCTTTGTATCACACCAAAAAGAAAACCCCACATCCTTCAACAATGGCTCCTCATGCCCCCTCCTAGTCCTCGGCAATTACTAATCTACTTTCTACCTCTACAGATCTACTATTCTACACCTTTCCTATAAATGGAATCACAATTGAAAACATATTTTAGATGTCTATCAGTTAAGATACCATAGACGGAACTACATTAGGTACCAAAGACAAATATATAGTTCATATATATATAACAGATGAGATAAACAGTCAATAAATTCACTGCATCATAGTTGCCATATGAATGGTACATTATGAATGCTTTTAACTCCAGGGCTTTTGTTTTTCCCCTCAGAAATATCACAGGCCAAGTGATAGTCATGTGAATGACACACCCTTGGATTACCCGTACGTGACAAAAAGTTCAATTTTCTGGGGCCATAATTTTCACAATGACAAATTGTTAGCCAAAAATGATGGTTCGTCATAGTGGTAATGTGGGGAGGTAGGCCCAGTGCCCAAGATATGGCTCCCTGCTCTCTCACAAAATCATGTCAGAATGTAGGACAGAGAAGGGAGCCTTTATTTTCATTGATTTTAAGTACACCATTCATGTACAGGTAGCTTATGAAGGGGCAGAAGAGAGCAGGGTTCGAGAGCACAGACTCCAAATCCACCCATTCTCCAGAATCAGAAGACCTATGCCAATTAACAGCTATGTGACCTTTGGAAAATAATTGGATCTCCAAGTCTCAGTTTCCCCTGTTCCAAATGGAGATGCACATAAGTATGACTGCTTCAAAGATTAAACACAAAGCTCTTAAAATAATCTGCATACTGATGCTGGCTACTGGCAATAAATAATTATTATTCTTTATCTATTATTAACAAATGACACCTCAGAGCTGACAGAGCCACCTCTGTGTGGAACTTCTAAGAGGTCAAGTGACTGCCAGAGAGGAACAGATGAAGTGGTAAATTTCTCCATGTCCTGGCACAGTGACATTAAGGCAATAACAATGTAAACTTTGAGGACTTGAGAACTTGAAACTTAATACCTGATTGTTCCTTCCTTTGCCTCAAGAACCCCTAAATCCCAGCATCAACCCTATGAGGATATTTTTGGTGTGAGAGAAGAATGCAGCTGTTAGAATAGAAGCCTTCCATCATCAGCAGTCTTCCCTTTCTGACACACTTGGGATGTAAAAACTGATAATGAAATAAAGCTAGAAAGGAGCAGGTGAATTCTGTCCATGTGAGGAAGAGAGTGAGGGAGGCCTGGAAGGAGGAAAGTCCAAACCCTGGCAGTGCTCACAAATGAATGGAAGTGACCTATCTCTCCCACTGTGCTCCTTTGCTCTCATAAGCGGCCACACTCCAGAATTTTCCACCCACTCTTGAACCTCCATCATTTATGTGATTATTATATTTCTTTATATTAATTATCCCTACAATCTTTTTTATCATTATAAAATGACTTTGCTTGCAATAAAAAGTTTAGATAACACTCAATAAAATGGAGTTAAGAGTGAACAAATTATTTCCTGAGAATTACCATCACGTAAGCAGCACGCTTCTTCCTCTTCAGTTCCTCTCTAGTCTCAGTGCTCACACAAAGCACGGAGAAAAGAGGTTCACTGTACCACCCATCACTTTAGTGGTTTGTTGGTTTTTAACATTAAGATAAACCAACCTCCCAGGAGTGCTTCACTCAAAGGAGTGAACTGCTGGAATCTACATTCTAGGGAACAGGGACCCTCCGCCTGTGACAGACAGAAAACCCTTGTCCTCCCTTGCCACACTTTGTCTCCACAGCAAATGGCTTATCCCTGCTTTAGAAAGTGATCTTTTGGGGCTGGGGCAGTAGCTCGGCAGTTACAGCACTTGCCTGGCAAGTGCAAGGATGCAGGTTCAAACCCCAGCACCACGCACACCACGAAGTCTCAGAGCAATGAAAGCCACATGAAAAACTAAATAAAAATTGTTTCTCTCTTTTCCTCTCTCACTGTCCCTCTCTCTTAAAAAAAAAAGAATAAATGGTTGGTGAGGTGGAGGCACACACCTGTAATCCCAGTGACTCAGGAGGTTCAAGCAGAAGGATCACAAGTTTGAGACCAGCCTCAGAAACTTAAAGAGACCCTGTCTCAAAATAAAAAATAAAAGGGGCTGAAGATGTAGCTCAATGATTCAGCAAACCTGGGTTCAACCCCCAGTACCAAAAACAAATAAATGAGAGAATTAAAATAATGAAAAATCAAGTTGTTTTCTAACTTCTCCTCTGGTGATGAGAAACAGGAAAGTAAAGAATCACAAAACAGAAAGCCTTGCATCTCCTGGGAAAAGCCCAGTGTGTATAGGAGAGAGAACTGTGGTCTTTTCCTGCTTTATCTTCTTGATAAATGCATGGCTGTTTCTTACCTGGTCACAAATCAGTTCCCATTTTTTCTCATTGTCATACTGACGTAGTAACCTGGCTTTGTCAGGAGGTAGGTTCATAGCATTCTGTAAAAAAAAAAAAAAAAGGAAAAAGAAGAGATCTGTCAGTATGCAAAAGACTGCTCACAGCTAACTCATACGCAGAGCAAAGACTGTAACTATGGCCCTTCTGTTACAGACTTTCATTTCCTACTAGTATCTGATTCAACTACAACATTCTGCAGAAGTCATGAAACATGAAACCGGTTTGATGGGAAGAGGGAAGCTCTGAAGTCCTATGTCGGGACCTGTGCAATGGTCTGCGCAACAATCAGACTTGCATTTCAGAAAAGGTGATGCTTTGTTTCCTCATTTTACAGCAGGCTCCCTCTGGACTCACCCAAAAGGTGAGAAGTGGTTGTTCAAAGGTATCTCCTCAATTTCTTCTTAAAGTACTCTAGCCCCACCAGACAGACATAGCTACAAAAGAAAACTCAACGACTAGAACCAGTGTCAGCATCAACTTTTACTCACTTTGATGAACAAGGAGAAAAAATAGTGAATTTTTTAAAATGACAATGAGGGGATTGTTTCCTATCCTTCAGGACATGTTAGCAAACTTAATTCTCAGTTTAGCTATGTTGGTATATGAAGTTAAGCTTATAGGACAGAAAGTGACCCTGAGCAGAATGAGGTGTCAACACATCAGCATTCACACAACCCCCCTATTGACACCTCTTTTGTAGTACTGCTCATGCATTTTCCCAGGTACATTATGCGTTATAAGTCTAAGTATACGTCCAAAATCTCCAATCATATGCATTTTCAACATCCTTTAGCTGGAGTCTGAAGTAAGATCTTGGATGACAGAACAAGGCAGAGTAAGAGAGCCAGAGAAGGAATTCACATCTGTTCCCATGGCTGCCCCAAAGGTCCCATGCTCTAAACTACTGAGCTAAGTAGTCGTTTACGGTGCTATGTCTCTAAATTGTCTGGTCCCATGCCCTGGTACCAACACTTTAAAGCACACCAATCACTACAGTGCAACTCCTGGTTTGGGTCAATATTTTAGTAGACAAAAGCAAAGGTCTTGAACTTTAACTTTTAATATTAAAGCCAAGTCTTTGAGAGAGCTGCAGACTTGAACAAAACACCTCCCTTTAGCCTGGTTACTATCTCATGGGGCAAAACAAATTTAATAGAGTTAAGGGTACGTGAACTACTCTGACTTAATGGCAAATTCAACTTGATGATTTTGATAGATCTAACCCAAACGGTTTCCCTTAAATTCAATCTACACCCAGATTGGTATGCCTTAAATATATATACCACTGATTAATTAGAAACTAACCTATCAGATTTTAAACTAATCTGTCTTCAGAATATATTTAGTTTTTAAATTACCCCCAAAGCTGAAAGCATAATTTGAGGAGCTTTGAACTCTAGAGTTTTCAATGATACTGCTTAGCTTTCTTACATATAGAAATAAACAAATAGGAAAAATGCTTTCATATATAGTCTGTCTCCGTGTAATATGTACTTAAACCAGAATAGAAAATACCTACTTATATTTACTAGCTATTACAATTTAACAATGTTAAACAATAACCCCTGGGATAAGGCAAAGAATTCCGGGTGTGTCTTTCCCATGGGTAGATGGGGGATATTATTTACTGTTAAATAACCAGTCCATCACTGCTTATTTATTCCCAGAAGATGAACTTTAACCTAGTTTTTTTATTACATTTTTATTCGATAAACATGGTCTTACAATTAGGAGGGATTCTTCGTCAAACAATCAAGAACAAAAGTGTAATGAAAAAACAAGCCAAGGTTGGTGCTAGACCATGGTTTACCCACCTTGGGTTCCCCATGGTTCCATGTTTCCCCCTACTTAAGCCCCAAGTTAACTGGACTTCTCCTGGAAGTCTGAGGTTCCCCTCTGATTAGATTCCCCCATACTACCTCCCTCTGTTCTCCTTGATGTCCTTCCTATTCCTTCCTTCCCCCCACCCAGCCCCGCTCCCTACATCCACCAGGAACCTAGGCAAGGCTTAACCTTGTTTTGATCCTAGGGTTAGTAACCCGGGTATGATTTTGCAGAAAATAGGAACAAGGTTACAAGATAAGTTAAATGAGTTTTTTTTTCCCCTCAGTCCTTATTAAATCTTGACATATGAAGGAAATAAGAAACAGAATGCTTCAGCTCCCATAAGGTGCCAAACACTATATTAGGCACTTTAAATACATATTCTCATTTAATCTTCTATTTAATAAGGAGATGAGATAGATATAACCTTCTCCAATTAATATATAGGAAAATTTGATTAACTTGCTCTAGGGTGCACAGAATTACAGGTTCAGCAACAGGACCAACACTTCATCTGTTAGATTCCCAAGGACAAGTTACAAAAGGACCATCAAGCTCTTTTTGTGGCAAAGCAAAATGTCAAATAACTACCTTCTACTAGGGCTCTGTTAGAAACTTATAGAAACAATCAGCAAACTCTTCTACAGGAATTAGATGGCCCTGCTGTTATTGCAAAGATAAAGGTAAGGTGCTCCTTGTGGACCAACTTTCGTTTTGATTAAACAGTCTTCCATTCGACCAATGTTTATGAAGCATTGCTCTTGCACAAGCACTGTGTGACATGCTGGGTGGTACAGGGGGATCTAAATAGACATGGTTCCCTGTGGAGACTTATGAAGAGGAGACACATAGGGCAAAGTTTTTAAAATTCTGGTAAATCATGAGAGAGGTTATTAGAGGGTAGGTTTAGAGTAAGATTAAAGGGTGGGAAAGAACACTCAGGAAAAAGTAACAATTAATATGATCCTAATAAAGGAGGAGGAGTCAATCAAGTAAAGAGTGGACAAAAGCATGACTGGCAGTAAAGAACTTGGTATTTTCAGAGCTCAAAGAAAGCCAGTTTGGCCAAAAAGAAAGACTGAAGGAAAGATGAATTTGGAAACATGAATCAAACCCATATCACGCCGAGACATGCAGGTCAAGGTCCATAATTTTGATTTTATCTGAAGTGCAACGGGAAGCCACTGAAAGCTTTTAAATAGGGACATAACAAAAGCATCCTGTTTTACAAAGATCACATAGGCGTACGTAAAGGACTGACTAGATACAGAAAGAGTAGAAGCAAAGAGTCCAGCAGGGGGCCAGAGCAGGAGTTCAAGGGAATGCAGGCAGTCTGGATGAGGCTGGTGGCACACCAAATGAAGAAAAATGGATAGATGAGAGAAATATTACATGAAACAGAAGTGAGACGTAAGGGCTGGAGAGCATGTGAAGAATGAGTGCCTTGTTTCCAGCCTGAGTTACTAGTAGGAACTCTGATAAAATGAACTAGTACTAGTCCATTTAAGCAGAGGGCTGCACAAGAAAAGGTAGCATGAATCTTGAGAAGGTGGGGAAGAGTAAGATTTCCCAATGGCCCTGTCTAGGTCTGCAATGAGGATAAGATGTCCAGAAGCACAATCAAGTAGGTAGGTATATACATGACTATGGGCCTCAGAAGAAAAGTCTACATCTTTCTGAAGAAGAGTCATAGGAAGTGTTTCTGAGCCTGATGACTCTATTGCCAGGAGAAGTAGCTCAACATCAATACATCAAAACTAAAACTATACTTGGTGATCATTCACTACGTATCTAAAAATAACCCCTTTCATGGGTCAATCCTCCAAGGTGCTCAGGTATATACTGTACAGCTTATTAATTCTATAGGGACCAGGAAGACACAGTTCTCTTTAAAATCAGACACTGCAGAAACCAAACTGAAGTTCAGGGATGTTGTGATTAGCTGGTCATAACTGCTCCAAAATTTCTTTACAGCACAAGAGGAGTGAATTTGCTTCTAAAGGGTAGGACTCTGGAGTCCAAGCCAAATGTTTGCACAGGTAATTCACAAGAGTCTAAGTTATTTTCTGAGAAAAATATCGGCTCTGTCTCTAAATCCCTTTGCTGCCTATATAAAAATGGTCTGCTCTTCTGCTTGGCTGAAAATGTAAATCAGGTTTCCAAGTTTTTTTTTTTTAAACACAGTGACAACTCTCCTCATCCAAACTTAGTGATTTGAGTGAGACAAGGATCTCTTTTTCTTCTTTTGATCCATTCATTCATCTAACATTTACTAGACTTTGACCATGTGCCAGAACATCTGCACTGTAGGCATATGTAAGAATGTAATCATAAAGTTGTTGCATGCCAGTACCTGCCAGAGTCCCACCAAAGATAAATGGTATTTGAGTTGAAAAGGTTAGTGAATGCTAATTATCAATTTTCTAGATTGTACAAGTTCCTAGCTACAATAAATTAGATCATCTCAGAGTTTTTCAAGGAATGTGCCTTTCCTTCCACCCTCAACCTGTCAAACTTCAAGAATCAGCTCAAATATCATCAACAAGAAGGCACACTACCTTGCTGGGCTTCAGCAACACTGCATTCATGTCTATTATAGCACCCCCTGTACTATATCCTAAGAATTTAGTTACCTACCTAAATTCCCCACTGGACTAAGGACTTCAAGGACAATTTTTTAAAAGTTAATCCAAAATGTCCAGCACAATATGGCAAAAAGTAGACATTAAGCAAGCTGCTGAACAATGAAAAGTGAAGTAACTCAGGCATACTCTCCAGGCTAAAAATACCATTGCTGACTTAGGGTTTATGCTTTAGTTATTAACCAGGTCTATATAAGAAAAGTGTTTGTGATTCTTGGAAAACATCAATGACAACATCTATTACTATCTTCTGGACATGAATTCATGGAGAAAAATTATTCAATTTTAGTGACATCTCCCTGAAAAGGAAAGCAAATTTTAGGCATTCCTCTGCTATGTATGATAAACCATGGACTCTGAGCTTTTGTTTTGTTGTCGATAAATTCAGTCTGGTATCAACTACGATAATTGATCTGCTCCAAGGGCTAGTTACATTGACAGTCTCTATTATGATTTTATCTTTAACTGGACATCTTTGCATTGTGTCTGTGTGTTTTCTGCCTTAGAACCTTTTGAAAATAGAAGGTATAACTACTAAATAAAAATGGAATATCCAAATTTATGAGGAAGAGAAATTAATTATGGATACAAAGTCTATGATAGTGTGAATAAATTATCATGCAAAATACAGAACAGAATGAAGGTGTCCAATTCATTCAGAACCAAAATAAATCCATTTCCTAAGAACGGAGGGTTTCTGATATTGACTAGGTCCTGTGTTTCACATTAATTATGCAAACCTGTAAAACATTCTTCTTTTATGCAGAAATCCTCAAGGCTGGCACTGAGAAGCCCATACTGACAAGTAAGCTCACAGTGTGAACATGAATAGTATCAAGTACACCTTATGTAATATACTTTTGTCCTTGTAATCTCACAATTCAAACTCGCAACTATTAAGTCACCAGATTTTATAACAGCAACTTTTCTATTATATAAACACAGAAAAAAAGGAGGTGGGGGCTGGAGAAGTGGCTCAGCCGTTATGGCATTTGTCCAGCATGAGTGAGTGTAAGAGTTCAAACCACAGCACCATGTACACAACAAAGTCTTAGAGCAACGAAAGCATGTGAAAAACTAAATAAAATTGATTCTCTCTTTCTCTCACTGTCCCTCTCTCTTTAAAAAAAAAAAAAAAAAGAGGTAGTTTTCTCAAGTGCTGTTGCTTATGGAAGCAAGGAAAAGTGTGTCACAAGAAAAAGGCCTTAAGCAATCTCCTAGAGGTCTGAAATACAGACACAGAAGTCCTCCATAAAGTCAGGAGTCATAACCTCATTTAAATAGATTTTAACTGCAGTAGAAAACATAGAATCTTACCCTTTTAGCTATTTTAAGCTTTTAAGCTTTTGTTTCAGTAATTTTTACAATATTCACACTGCTGTACAACAATTCTCCAGAACTCTGTCATCCTGCAAAGCTGAACATCTTATACCTGGTGGACAACTACCCATTTCCTCCCTAGAACCATTGCCTTTTGCTACCAAAAATAAGGAAATGAGATGGACTGTGCCTGGACGGTTTGGCAGTGGAGTAAGAATGAAGGTAAGGGAACCATTCAGGCAGGGCAAGACTTTATTAGGTAGGCTCTGAAACTGGGCTCTCTAGATTCCAATCCTGACTCTACTACTTACTATTGGTGATGATGAAGTTCACAAATTAAAAAAAAAAAAAAACATTGAACAAATAGCCCAGAGTTAAAAAGCTAGTATATGTAATACAAAACTGAAGATCAGAGAGTACGTTCAGAATCAAAGGTAAGGTTCAAAATCAGTAGGACATACCATTTAAGGATGGTCTGATAGATCTCAGGCACTTGAGTTGTTTACATGCATTATCCAATTTAATTTGCCTTCTGATCCTGACAAGTAGGTATTATCGCCATTTGACAGAAAAGGGAATAGGAGGTCAGGCTGGTTAACTAACTCTTCCATGCATGAGATGGATGGCAAGCAAGGTCTGAAAAGAGGTTTAATAACCCTCTTTCCATGGCACAGAAGCTAGAATATTTCTAAAATACGACTTAACTGAACTAACCAATCTGACAATTCCACCTGAATAACCAGATATAGAGTAATTAGCATGTAAAGGTGGAAATGTACGTTATTATTTAGGCTATTTATATTTTCAAATAAAATACTGACGTTTTAACGGAAGACATTTTAACTTAAAAAATATAAATGACAACAAAAAGCAGCCATAGTAAATGTAGGCAGCAAGATTTGAATGAGTTGGCAAACACTAAGTGCTGACAAAAAGCAAATCAAGGTGGAGATACAAATGTGAGTTAAACTTTGGCTTTGATAAAGACTCAAGGAAGCAAAAGAAGAGAAGATAAACACACCAATCCAAAACAGAGCACTTTAGTAAGATGACAGCTTCAGAGGAGGGTTGTTGTTATTTGTTATGGAAAGCAGGACATGCAATGCACTGGCCTGGGTGTGTGGGGAGGATGCCAAAGACTGGCACTGAATGACACAAAGTGGTTTTTAATATTTGGGCTCAGAAGATGAAATTATAATTTACCATTCATTAATAGCATGATCTGGAGTCAGTAATTTAAACTAAGTCTGCTTCCCAACTTGTGGAATGAAGGTGTTTGTGTGGACAGGGATGATGAGGACAATAAATGGCACTACTTGCCTCATAGAGTTTGAGAAAAAAATACAGCGGATGATGCATGTAAAAGCACAAAAAGGCAAGCAAGTGAAAAGTACTTAGAATGTTAGATATTATTCATATTATTTTCATTATTGCGCCTAAAAAACAAAGGTATGAACAAAGTCATGAATACAGGAGAAGGTAGAGGGTGGTGAGCCCAAGTTAGACACCAGACCACAGAACTTAAGCTAGTCTAGAGACAGTGAGAAGTCACCTGCTGAGGAGACAGCTAAGAAAAACAAGCCTTTATAAGGGTCCTTAAACCAACCAGATGACACCGAATGAAAGAATATCTTGGCCAACTACTCCTCTGACAAAGGATTAATATCCAGAACACATAAAAAAACTAAATTTTATACATACATGCACACATACATATATATATATATATATACACGTATATATATCTCCCAATCAATAAATGACCCATACATATCTAAGAGGACAGGGGGAGGAGACGGTAGGGAGGGGAGGGAGGGAGGATAGGAAGGGATCTAGAGAGACAATCAACAATGTAAAATGTAGCATTCTCTTTAACCATCCCC
The DNA here is from genome assembly GCA_004027875.1 of Aplodontia rufa. Classification (NCBI taxonomy): domain Eukaryota; kingdom Metazoa; phylum Chordata; class Mammalia; order Rodentia; family Aplodontiidae; genus Aplodontia; species Aplodontia rufa. Next base: position 185,718 of record PVKS010000098.1, read on the forward strand.
AAGCCAAATAATACTTTTAAATGATTGCATTTCTGGAAAATTCACAATCTTATATAAATAAAAAAATATACATACATACACACACATACACATGGACACTTGTATCTGTTATGGGGGGAATATAGAAGAATCAAGAAGAGACTGAGTGTGGCTGATATGGGGCTGATTCTGGATTAGGATCAAATGCATATCATATTATTACTTTATATACATTTATAATTGTACAACTCAACTCTTCAATAATAAATGGGCAAAAGAAGTAAAGAGACACTTCTCAAAAGAAGAAGGACCAATGGCCAATAACTATATGAAAATATGTTCAACATCTCTAGCAATTAGGGAAATACAAATCAAAACAACACTAACATTGTGTCTCACTCCAGTCAGTACAGCAGTTATCAAGAATACAAATAATAAATGCTGATGGGGACATGGGGAGACAGGAACACTTGTACATTGCGGATGAGATTACAAATTAGTACAACCACTCTGGAAAGCAGAATGGAGAAGCCTTAAAAAATAGAAATGGAACCATCCTATGACCCCTTCCTTCATATTCATACAAGAATTAAAATCAGCATACTATAGTGATATACCCACCTCAATGTTTATCGCAGCACAATTCACAATAGAGCCAAATTATGCAATCATCCCAGATGCCTATCAACAGATTAATGGATCAAGAGAATGTGTTGTATACCACAGTTTTACTCAGTCATAAAGAAGAATGAAATTACAGCATTTGCCAGTAAATGGATGGAACTGGAGAACATCATGCTAAGTGAAATAAGCCAGACTACAAAAAAAATAAAATAAAATAAAATAAAAACTAAGGTCAGCCAAGCAAGATGGCACACAACTGTAGTCCCAGCAGCCCAGGAGTCTGAAGCAGGAGGATCAAAAGTTCAAAGCCAGCTTCATCACCTTAGTGAGACCCTGTCTCCAAATAAAATATTAAAAGGGCAAGGGTTGTGGCTCAGTGGTTAAATGCCCCTGGGTTCAATCCTTGGTACTTCAAAAAATCAACCAATCAAGGGTCAAAACTTTCTCTCATATGTGGAAGCTAGAGCAAAATAAGGGGAAAAAAGCTGGAGGGATAGAGGACAAATATCATAAAGATATAGGGAAGATTAGTGGAGTAGAAGGAAGAGACTGAGAGGGAGGGAGGGAGGACAGGAAATGGGAGGAAATAGGGAATGACTAACAAAATCATGCTATATGCATATATGAATATACTACCTTCATGTATATGTAAAAGTACCAATCAAAACTAAATAAGCAAAAGGAAGATCAATAAAGGAAGGAGAATGTGGGAGGGATGAAAAAGAGGGAAAAGGGAATGAAATCAAATTCCATGCATGTATGATTTTGACAAAATGAATCCAACTACTATATATATCTATGATGCTGTAGTTAAAAAAACAAATGGAGATCAATAGAAAGAGGCCAGGGAGGAGAGGGAGGGAGAACAGAGGGAAAGGGAAAATACTAAGGAATGATATAGACCAAACTGCTACACTGTGTGCACGTACAAATATATAACAACAAACCCACCATTGTGTATAACTATAATGCACCACTTTAAAAAATGGAAGAAAAAAGCCATGAGATGAACAATTCCCCCTGTTAACTCTTCCTGCATTGCTATTTTTAACTTATACATTATTAGATTGGGTCAAGTCACTTAGTCCTGAAAGATGTACCAATACCCCTGAGTTTGCATTCAAGTTACAATAGATAAAAAGAGCAGGAGTGTGGCTGCCAGTTCCACACACTCCCACCCTTCCGCTAACTCACTAAAATGTCATCTCCTTCCATGACCCATATTGGTGGTCTAGGCAACTACCTGTCATCCTAACTAAAATCTTCCTAGCCTAAAGGACGCTGCTAAATGTGTTCAACTTCTTTCCTGGCAAAGGACTCAGATAGCCGGCCAAACAGTTCCCCAAAATGAAATCACCACAGTCAGTTGTCTTTCATTATCACTGCTGTTTTTATTTAATCATCAAGGATATTAATATCATTCACTGTAGCCAGCAAAGCCACAAAGGGAGAAATGAGTCTCCGTAACCTAGTTATACCTATAAAATAAAATCTGACTGGAAAGCTGTCCTTTTTGGGGAATGAAATATGACTCTTGTCTCCCATTCACACTCCTAGATCCAGGTTATTTTCTTAGAAGGCTTTCTTTCTCTAATTATCGAATGAAATACAAATTGACCTCTCTATTATAACTTATGTGATCAAATCTATATAAATCTGTATCTTTTGATCACATATCTTTCACATGATTAAAAAGAGCACTGCTGGAAAATAAGATTGCTTTATTTTAGTCTTATTCTGTCTTTTACAGGTAATCAGATTCAAAAATGTGAAGCCATTTGTCCAGATTCATACAACTGGTTATTATAGTGGCAGAGCCAAGAATCTAGGCCAAGGGGGAAGTGAGATGTTGGTCAAAGGATATGAAGTGGTAATTAGGATAAGCTCTGGATCTGGGATACAGCAGCAGGGTGACTACACTTAATATCATATTGCCTACTTGAAATTCATGAAGAGGGTAGATCTTAAGTGTCCTCACTACCTTCTTTCTACATACACTCAAGGAGGAAGGGGAGAAGGTGATAGCATTAATTATCATAATTAAGTTAATTAGTTTGACTATGAGAATCATTTACCAAAACATTAAGTCATATAATTTAATACATACAACTTTTATTCGTTTAAGTAAACCTCAATAAAATTGATTTTAAAAACTAGAATCCAGGAGGACTACTTTCTCCTTTATCATGAAAAAAAAAAACAACAGTGCACTTACATATGCCTGGGTGTATTCATGTGTAGGTGTAAGTGAACACACAAACACACAAATATATTTGAGAAAATCCCACCAGATAATGGTTAGAATACTCCATAATTAGCACTCAATACATATTAGATAATATTATTCTATTCTCATTTCAAAGAATATATGAATTTTCACTACGACCTTCTTGTACTTTAATGAGCCTCCATATTTTCCTGACTATATGGTTTTCTGATACCATAAGAAGAGTCAGCACTTGCCACTGTTTTCATCTTTCCCCCTTGATTTGGGGCTTCATCCTCAGAGAACAACTCGTTTTGAGTTCTTATATGAACCTTTAAGAAATTATACCTTGTTTTTGCCTGTAAATAAAAACCAAACAAACTTCTCAAAATTTCATATGAATTATCTACTGTTTTAAATTAGTCACACTTTTGCAACCCTGTAAAATGTGAATGAAAGAGAGGTGATTGTATTAATATTACTTCTATTTAATTGAAAGGTCAATTATCAACAACATGGGTGAAACTGTGGAAGAGCCAATCTTATCCACAAAAACAGAAAGGTAAACCTATAGCTACAGTGGTTGAGGACCAGTCTGCCTTCAGTCCATTTTGTTACCACTCCCATATCACTGACTTAAATGGTTCAATACCCAACAGATGCCAAAACCATACATCCCTGTTCTTGCCCTGATGCCAATTCCTGAAATACAGACTCCTATTGCACTCAAATACAAATGGAATAATGGAAACCATCACTCATTCCACTTCGTTCTAGCCTCATATCTGATTTTCATTAGAGGCCTGATGTCTGATCTGTTGACAGTTTCTGGAATTCATACAACTCTTCACCTGCACTCTGCCAACCACTGTGCCAGGAGCTGTGTCTGCAGGCACACATCTGTGAGCTGAGCCTCACTTACATATGGGGCCTCACTTGACAAGCTAGGGAACACCTTCATGGGCACCCATTAGATGCTATAAGGCCAAATGTATTCAAGTACAAGACTTAACTGCACAAGCCAAACTGAGTCGAAATCCAGAGAAAGGGTTCTTACTCCACTGATAGACATTAATGTCCAAGGCCATAAAGTTTCGTAGAGTAAAAAACATTTTGATCACTGAAGACACCAAACTCAAACTAATTATAACCTATTAGAAAGCCAGCTGGATTACACCACAATCAAGCCATATATCTGAAGTAGCATATATTCTCACCTGTCCCATTCCCTGAAATCCTAGCCTCATCCTCACCCAACCCCTTCCAACAACACTCTTCAATCCCTTCTTAGATGGTTGGGATCATCATTAGTCTCCCTCTCCTTTCTCACAGTTGTTCTGGAAATTGCAACTGAATCTCTTATTCAACAATTACTCTCATGATGAAGATGACCAAAGAAAGCAAACAGCCTAAGTCTATACTCAACTAGGGTCATAAATTCTGAGACAACCAGGATTTTAGTCCAGTAAATTTATATCACATTTATCACTTACAAAACTATAAGATAACAATATCAAGTTATTTTAAACCACTATATTCACGGTAATTTGTTACAAAAGCAATAGAAAACTACTATTCTTGTTGATATTTTAGCTCCCCCACTACACAACTTTCCTTCTTCCACAATTCCAAATTCCAAAATTTCCAAGTTCACATTTCACTGACAATTATTAGAGGCATGATGTCTATTTATAGGCTGCCAATTCAAATTAATAAAAACCAGTATTTAATTACAATAAAAAATGGAAAGCCTTGGGGGACTTGAGGTCCTAAGATTAAATTACTGACAATCTAAAAATAAAATTATCAGCTCATGAAGAAGACCTATTATAAAATAAAACTATTAGTATTTAATCAAAGCCAACTACACTGGCACCACTTAAGGTTTTACTGTGACATGTTTATCAGTCCTGAAGGACTGTTTTAAGAATCCCATAGTTGCATGTCTGCAATCCCAGCAATTTGGGAGGCTGAAGTGGGAGGGTAGCAAGTTCAAGGCCAGCCTTGACAACTTTGTGAGCCCCTTCCTCAATATAAAAAATCAAAAGGGCTGGGGATGTAGCCCAGTGGTAGAGCACCCCTGGGTTCAACCCCAGTATCTCACCTTCTCCCTCCCCGAATAAAAGAACCCCATAGTGTCTCTACAGTCAACTCCAGCCAAGATAATCAGGAAATTAGGAAAATCTTGGATGGATGGCTTTCTGAATTGTCAAGTTCGTTAATTTTTCTGTTTGGTTTTTCTCTTCCGTCAGTGTGCTACTTTCTCTTTCTCCCTCCCTCCCTCTCTCTCTCTCTCCACACACACACACACACACACACACACACATATATATATACACACACTTCTTAGCACCTTAAGATACCATAAACCAGAATGCTCAAATAATTCAAATTAAAAACAAAACATGGGCTGGAGTGGTGGCTCAGCAGTTATGGCACTTGCCTGACATGCACAAGGATGTGGGTTTGAACCCCAGCACCACATATACAACAAAGTGTCAGACCAACAAAATCCACATGAAAAATAAATACAATTGATTCTCTCACTGTCCCTCTCTCTCTTAAAAAAAAAAACAATCAGACTTCAAAATCTTCTTGAGGGGACCACCACTGAGTCATGTTCTATTTTACTGATTTTTCTGTCTATCCTTTCAAGAATGCAAGTTCCTAGATGATTTGCTGGTACTGTACAACCCCAGGACCCCAGCAAAGCACCTAGCACTCAGGTGGTGCTGAATAAATGCAATGAGCGCTACACAGTGAGACAAGCTGTGTTTTCATAAACCGAAAGTACCCCAACAAAGATCTCCTATATTCCTTTAAACAAATAATCAGGCTCAAGGCCAAATATCAAATTTAGCCATCTTCTTTTGGGAGATAATTATTAAACACTAGAAAAATTCTACTAACAGTATCTATTTCAATCCTGTAAGGTTAAATTTTTCTTTTTAACCCTCTGCTCTCACACCCTAGTCTACTACTGAACTCCATCCTTCTCTATCAAACCTACACATGAACCCAAGCCCTGGGTCTTCTATAAATCATGCTCAGAGTTACTTTTTCTTTGAATTATTATTGCTAATAGCACTTGCTTAGTGGACCAAATATAATCCTATTTTGTGTTCTATCATTGCACTTGTGTGTGCTTTTTGTCTATATAGGAACATTCCTTCCCTGACATACTTTGATATCTTCTATGATATCAGAATAGAGACACAATGAACACCTAGTAATATTAATTAGCACCTATGAGTTAAATAAAAACTCTCACAATATGAGAAAAACAATTAGGAGATGTGGCACATGGTAATTTATATTTTACACATGCAATGCAAAACAATTAGGATGCAACAGGTTATTTAACAGGTTAACTAAGTCATATTGCAAACATGAAACCTTAGCACCTCAGTAAGAGGTATCTATTGTTTGGGGTGCAAGGTTTTCGATATTTGTTGTTTCTATTTAGGAGATACAAAGGTTCCTATGAAATAAAATCTGTATCATTGAACTATTCCTGGGTTTATATTCTCATAATTCAGTGGTATATTGTAAACATAAAATGCAACCCAAGTGTATGATTTGGTCTTGGCCCAAAACACGGCAGCATCATCATGTTTGAGCTTCATAGACTTGGCAAATCAGGATGGGTACACGCCTACATTCAAAGACAACAAATTACTGTGAAACAGAAATATTGGAGCCCAGGTTATACGTAAGTCAATTTTAAGTGCTAGAGTTGGCTCTGCGCAGGAAAAAGGAACAAGAAAGCACACGCACACAAGATAGATGAAGTGGGGCCAGGGCACCCAACCATATTGAATCTCTGTGTTTCTCAGCTGAATAAACCACTACAGTAGGCCTGGAGGACATGGCCCTGGCTGCTGAACTCCACACACCCACTTGATGTGTTCTGGATGTAAACACTTTTGTTTCCTACAAAGCACTTTTTTGCTCCTCCAAGAGATTTATAAGTATTTGGAGAAATGCCAAAATACTACAGTGGTCATTCAATCTTTGCATTTTTATGTTCTATAAATAGTCCACTCTTGGGGCTGGAGCAGTGGCTCAGCAGTTATAACACTTGCCTGGCATGTGTGAGGATGCAGGTTCAAACCCAAGCACCTCATACACAACTATGTGTTGGAAAAACAAACATCAGATGAAAATCTAAATGTACTCTCTCATTCTCCTGCCCTCTCTTAAAAAAAAAAAAAAAAATTCACTCTCGTCACTCAAGAGCCATACCACCCAACTCAAGTGAATCAATAATCTAGGACACCAGGTATAGAGCAATTCAATTCTAGGACACCAGGTACAGAGCAATTCAATTCTAGAACATCAGGTACAGAGCAATTCATCTAGCAACCAAAGACTTTGCCTACTTGAAGTATAACTCTGACTTAGATCCATCTTCTGCTTGAGAGAAATTCAACTCCAAGTGCAAAATCAACCCATTTGACATTACACTTTAAAGAGAAGCAACAGGTAAAAAAAAAAAAAAAAAATATGGAGAAGTAATAGGATCAAGAGATTTTCAATTTGTGACTGGGAAAAATATCTAATACTTTTCTTCTAAATAAGCCTTTAAAACCTGTGCTCCCCCCTCTCCTTTTCCTGTACTATCTCAGGAGTCTGCTGGCCTGGTGCTGCTACATGGCTCCCTCCCAGCCAGCCAGCCACTGACAAATGGGCCCATTCATTCTCTCTCCTATACGTATATTTATAAATAGTAAGCACAATATATTCTCTGTTATTCCACATGGCTGGGCAATAGGGACACTATTTAAAAGAGAGGTATCACACATACTATGCACACTTTCTAAATAAATAGGCTTATCAAAGTTTATTAACACAAAACATATTACCATAACTTAATCTTTCTTTAATGGCTCTGACAGGACAAGGATTTTATGAAGCCTTCTGGTCATCACAATAAATTACAATTACAAACTTAGTGGCTGGAATTACTCAGACCTAGGTTCACATTCCAACTGCTAGCAGTTCATTTTGGCAAGTGACTAAATTTTTCTGAGTCTCAGCCCTTTTTTCTAAGAATGAGAGGGGGAAAAAAAAATCCCTGTCAGGATCACCATAAAACATGGAAAGTACTTTTCACAGCAGTAGACACACACAAACTGGGTGTAGTTTCTATAGAAGCAGCTGTGGCTGGAAACAAATGTTCTAGCTTCCAGAGACCAAAAGCGAAGAAAAAATAAACCTTAATTTTACAATCGAGAACTAAAACTATTTGTAGTTTGATTCTCAAGTCACTTAACCTTTTTGAACTTTAGTTTCTTCATCTGTAAAGTGAGGATAGTAGTTGCTCCAAGGGAATTTCTAGAAGAGCCTGACATAAGAGGCTTTATACAATAGGTTTGCTCTGATAAAACTAAATGAGAGTTTTGAAGACATTTTGCAAAAAAGACAAATTAAATGAGTGAATACATGTAAAATGCTTCACTGAGCTCAGTGCCTGCAGCAAGCATTTAATAAATTTTAGCTACTGGATGCTAGAATATAGTAAAACCAAAGAAAGGAAGGATGAAAGGGAAGGATGAGGAACTGGGGCATCTTGAAATTTTTAACACAGTGCCTATGAGAGCCTCTCACAAAATTCCACGCATGAGAATTTCTGGTGCTGTACTGTAACACATCTTTAGCTACTAGTCAAATGATGAACTTAAAATGTCTAGGCCCTAGGAAACCGGAGAGTGGGAATATGGGGTAACCATCTCAGAAGCAGATGTCATTCCTCCACGAGATACCCATTTAACGAAAGAGTTCTTCTGGGGGAAACAGCAACAGGGGAAACCCAAGCTGGGCATCCATGATTTGGCACTACCCCTGGATAACTAAGTATGTATATATTGGTTATTGGTGGTTTGATAATGTTTCCCCCTCAATTGTATCTCTATATACACCTAATAAAAAAAAAAGTGTCTAGGACTATGGTTCCCAAACAGAATGCCAAGCCAAGGTACCCTAATGCTCTACAGCCAACTCAAACTGTGGAATGCTTTAAAAATTTTTAGAAACTATTACCCTGAGGTAGGTAGTTTCTACTTTATATCATGCTACTGTTTTCCATGTTTTACCTTCGCAAAAATATATATTTTAGCAGTTGCTGCAATAAAAGGCAAGTAACAGGAGAAAATAAAAATTCATGAGGAAATGAGGGTGCTCCTATGCAATCTGAATTCGAAGCTTGAGAAGCAGTGAGGTGAGCTAGTGTACACATTACATTTAGTAATTTCTTTTTTTTTTTTTTTTTGTAGTGCTGGGGCCTGAACCAAGGACAGTTTGTGCATTCTAGGCAAGTGCTCCACCACGAAACTACACCTCCAGTTCTGCCAGTGATTTTTTTTTTTTTTTAAGAATAAAATGGAAGTTTTTTTCCTCACTTTTTTTTTTTTCGGACATAAATACTTATTATGCTATTTGGTCATTTTTCAACTAGATAGCTTTCTTCTAAAAATGAGAATTTTCCTAGGGGTCTATGTAAACAGCATCTTACCTTAGTACATAAACTTCAATCCAGATTCATTTTTTCCCACAAGTAATTTCTAAAGAAATCTTTTAAGAACTATTTCAAACCATCTGATAGTACTTAGTTTTGTGACAGTATTACTCTGTAATCCTCCTAGTTCTTGCATAATCATTAGTTTTAACCAATTGGTTTTGTTCTCAGTACTCCTCCAAGCTAGGTAACTGATGATATGGCCACTCTAATTCACAAGCCAAATACATGCCCATGAAAACAATGTGTGAACATCTATTTGGAGCTGGGCAAAAGTGAAATACACAATACTGGACTGCAGTTAAAAAATAAAAAAAAGTCAAGATCAGATCCCTGAAAGACAAGGCTAGAGTCAGGGGATACCTAATACACAACCCTGCAATCCATTCCTGTGACCACGAAGTCACGGGGTGGACAATGAATCATCTTGTCTGGCGGAAGAGTCAGCTACTAATGAGTCAGGCTCTGCACCTCGTGAAATTTATACATTTCACAAAGTCACCGATAATGTGTAATAATAAGACAATTCATTGATGAATTCTAAGCTTTCATTTGCTCCAAGGTCTTTCCTATTGTATTTTAAAATAGCTACAACCAGATCTTTTCACTAATTCTATCAGAATTTTTCTTTTTTTTGCCTTAAACCCAACTTCCCTTCAGCAAATTCTATCATCATGCTTCACATACACAAAAAAAGGTCACTTCCTATTCACCAACACTATATTTTCTTCTGACAAAACTCATGAACAGCTTGTTTTCTTGTTTTGTTTTGTTTGTTTTTAAGAGACAGCGAGGGAAAAAGAGAGAAAGAGAATAAATTTTATTTATTTTTTTCATCTGGCCTTTGTTTCTCCGATACTTAGTTGTATATGTGGTCCTGGGGTTTGAACCCAGGACCTTGTGTATGCCAAGCTAGCGCTCCACTAAGCCACTGCTCCAGCCCCAAACAGCTAGATTTTACACTGACTGTCTGCTATTCTTTTCTCTAAAATGAACTATGCAATGATTTTTTTTTTCTTTCCAAAATCTCTCATGATTCACAGGAAAAAAGGGGAGGTGGAACTTGACAAATTATAAACTCCAAAAGATTAAGAATATTCATGTCTGACTTTCCATACAGAAATACTACAAATAACTTCAGGTAACAGAGGAAAGTATCATATGATGTTTCTCAGACTCAATTTGTAAAAATGTGTTTCAATGGAATGGTATTTCAAGACAAAATTAATTCATCAGTTTAAGCCTACCCCTGCCCCCATACTTCAGTACTTGTTACATTTACAACCTATGATGAAAGTGAATAGCAGCATTTCTCTAAGAATCAGAGTATTCTGATATGCACATTCCTAGGCTCCAGTCTGTCAGTCCTAACTCAGGAACTCTGAGATCTGAGCCCAGGAACCTACATCTCCTACCAGTCTCTGGGACAGATATTTACACACATAATGTTTGAAATCTACTGATAAGGAATGTACTTCAGTGCATGTGAAAAAACAGCTTACACAGTATGGAGATTCCTCAAAAACTTAGGGATGGAACCACCATATGACCCAACTATCCCTATCCAGGGGATCTTCCCAAAGGACCTAAAATTGGTATACTACAGCAACACAGCCACATCAATGTTTATAGCAGCACCATTCACAATAGCGAAATTATGGAATCAGCCCAGATGCTCATCGCTAGATGAATGGATGAAGAAATTGCAGTATAAGCATACAATGGAGTTCTACTCAGTTATAAGAAAGAATCAAAGTATGGCATTCACTGGCAAATGAATGGAAATGGAGACTATCATGCTAAGCACAACTAGCCAGATTCAGAAATTCAAAATTCATATGTTTTCTCTCATTTGTGGAAGTCCGAGTAAAATAAAGGAATGGGGGGTGAGGGCTGGAGCAGTGGCTCGGCAGTTATGGTGCTTGCCTGGCATGCACAAGGATGCGGGTTCAAACCCCAGCACCATGTACACAATGAAGTGTTGGAGCAACAAAAGCCACATGAAAAACTAAATAACATTTGTTCTTTCTCTCTCACTGTCCTTGTCTCTTAAAAAAATAATAAAATAAAGGAATGGGGGAGGGAAGTATAGGATTAAAGAACCATTCAAATAACAAATGAATAGTTGAACTAAAGGAAGTCTAGTAGAATAGACAAAAAGAAAGGAAGGAGGGAAGAGGAACAGGTGGGAAGAAAGGACGGTAAAGGGTAAGAAGGAAAATGAACAGATATATCCTGAACCTATCAGCAGAAAAAAGGGATCATGGGACAGAAGGTGGGAGGGACATACTCAGATGGGATTTTGGCCAAACAATATTGTTGTATTGTGTGCATGAATGAATATGTAACAGCAAATCCCATCATTATGTACAACTTTGATGTACCAATAAAGAAAAAGCAGCTTACAGCCAGTGAAAAAATTCATTTTCCTAATTCTCATAATTTTGAGCACAAATATATTTTCAAAACATACACACCAATAAGGCACAGTGGAACACACCTATAACTCAAGTGACAGGAGGCTGAGGAAGAAGGATTGCAGGTTTGAGGCCAGCCTTAGCAACTTAGCAAATCCTAAGCAATTTACCAAGACTCTATCTCAAAATAAAAAATAGAAAGGAATGGGAATGTGGCTCAGTGATTAAGCATCCCTGGGTTCAATAACCAGTACACACACACACACACACACACACACACACACACTCAAAGAAACAGCTATGAGGAAGATAGACTGGAGAGATTTTTAGAAAGTCTTTCTACATGTTGTTAGGAGGAGGCTTGGGAAAAGATCTGTGGATCAGCAATGGACTAACTGTTCTTCACTGGGAAGAGAGTACAGTCAACTCACCAATTAGAAGTGTAGAGACTCAGCTGCAAGGGAACATCAAAGCTTTCATTTTAATATTTTCCTACTTTAACACCTTCCCAAGATCTGTCTGGTGCTTAGTGAAGGACTTTCGTCGGCTTGTTCTTTTCTGCAGATCCCTCCATACCCCACTTAGACAGAACCCATGGTCCAGGTTTATAACATTCCTGACAATGCACTACCTACCTTTTCCACACAGCCATCTGACAAAGCCCCAAACCCAGACAGTGATAAAGGTGCTTTTGCTTCATCCAATTTTAATCAGGCTCATGAAGGTTCTCCTGTACCCAAGTCTGTGTTCCCTTGTAAAATCCAGTTTTAGTGAGAACCCTGCTCAGTCACTTTAGCCAAAACTCCAAACCTTTCTGTTCGATTACCCTCCATGTGTAACGGACTTCCTCATCCTCCACCATCCCAATACAGTGGCCTGCTTCAGCAAGAGTTCTAATAAAACAGTTTAACCACCATCCTTTCCCCTTGCTCCTGCTGTTCCTTCTTAATTTTCTACCCACTGATCCCCACCCTTGACTATAAATGCCTACTTGCCCACTCTGTATTTGGAGTTGAGTCCAATGCTTTTGACTCAAAGTCCCTTTGTGGTGGTCCTAAAAAACAAACTGCCTTGCTGTCTTTCACAAATGCCAAGAATAATTTTTCTTTAATACAGTCTGTCTGATAAGCAAACATCTGATCATCATAGAAAACAACATGCAGCAAGCAGATCAGCCCACGCAGAGTAACAATCAGTATTCTCAAACGTCAACTAACATGTTCCTTTTTCTGGTCAACCTTTCACAATCGCTTCAACCTCCAACCTCTAGCCCCTCTCAAGAAAGCCTCAGCCCTGTTTCTCATGAAGAAAATAAACCCTTACAACAAAACTCCCTCCTTTTCCTGCTACTGCACTTACAAACTATCCACACTTCTATCCTTCCTCTCCCACTCTCCTCACAATAAAATGAAAGAAGAATCACTTTCTATCCTTGGAGACCAGTCTTCCACTCCCAAGGGCCATTGTAAAAATCAACGTTATAATCTGAGCATTGCGAAGTGCAGTGCCCAGCACTTTAAAAAGTATCCAGTAAACAGTAAGTTTTCCAACAGAGCTGTGTCCAGTGTGCACTGAAGACAAAACATCAATCCTATATTTGAACAGGAATAGAGTATCAATATATTTGTGCTTTAAACAAAACTAACTGCTAGCACCTTCCCCCAAACCCAGGAAATAACCCAACTGTTTATTTCCACAAGAAAATCCCCTTCGCCTAATATGACAAACGGGAAAGATTTAAGGCAGCAATATCTGCTTGCCTTTGCCAATTCTGAAATCCACTCAGTCCTGCTTTTAAATGATGGAGCACAAGACTATGTCTCTTTCCATACTCACTGTGATATGGTCTGTTACCGATTTCTCATTCAGGAAACTGTAACTTATGAAATTTAAATGGACTAGAACAGCCGAATTACAAAGTATATAGCACACATCACTGCAATATCTAAATCATGAGGGGTGCACAGGACTCCATCTGAGAAGCAGTACAATATGCACATCCCCAACACCCAAGCTTGCGGCCATCTTCCTCTCAGATGAAGGAAACTTGACAATTAAGTTCCCCAAATATGAAGAAAGAAAAAAAATTGGCAAATTAAATTTGCCAGAGTGAGATAGAATATCCTACTTGCCAAACCAGGAACACAGACAGACCCTTTGCTGCATTCTGTACAAATACCCCTAAGACCTTCTCACCTAAGCCAGGGCAGCCAGTGGAATTTTGCTTCTCAGGCATTGGAGCAAGCCGGCTGGTTCAATTTGGAGCATCTAAACTGGGTGCTCATTCAAGATAGGTTTTTTTAAATGGAGCCTTGGTTACAGTTTCCATCAACCTATCTGCAGCTTTCAATATCAGCTCATAAAGAATTAGGCTTTTAAGCTAAAAGATATCTCTTTCAGGAAAGTTGGAAATACATTTTCTGAGTTATCCTTTGAGAACGTCATCCTCCAAGTTTGACTGAATGCAGGAAAAAGCTAACCCCTCTGCCAAGTCACTTGGTAACAGCCATTCCATTCTTATACCAACAATACAGTAGAGTTGAAAATCTAAGAATGAAAAGGCAATCTTTACAGAAATGTACCTTTAAGAAAAGCATGTTCTATTGAAGACCCCTATTTGAGAACCATTACCCTATATAGTGGTTTGACTCTAGAGTACCAAGGACATAAGACGGGTTTTATTTTTTGGCCCACAAAACTTTTTAAACTGTCATGTCATGAAAAATTTGGAAGATTTCACCTAAGACGGTCTTACCACACTGGCCTGCCTTGCCCGCATGGGCTGAAACTGAGTGGCGCCTCGCTCACTCGGAGAACTGATTCCTCAGCTTGCCAACGCCTCACCACTCCCATCGCTCAATCCAGGCAGATTTTACTAATTTAAGGGACTTACTTTACCCCTGTAGACATCTGGGTTTTGATCACTATTTTAAGACATTGTTAGGATCTTGCTCTGTGGGAGAGGACGGGCAGATATCTGAAGCAGACTGCAGCTGTTGATTCTTAAACTGAACACATTTCAGGTAGTTTCTAAGAAAAATTTTTATGGGGGTAGAAGATAGGGTTTATTTAACCAGGTGCTGGTGAACCGAGCAAAGGCAATGAATAGAAGAATAATACATTTTACCCACCAATAAATTTTGCCTGGAGTCAGTCCTGATTTTCTTTTTGATAAATGCTATGCTGTCAAATGAGAATAACTGATTTTCTTAAGTTTTGTTTGAAAGGACAATTCAGTGCTCACCCCCCTGCTTTCTTGGTGGGCCAGAAATACCCAACAATTCTTATCATGGTTTGTCAATTTTCCTCTGGGTGTTCCCTGTAACACCATGTTCTCTTCTGAGATTCCCCCACCCAAGTTGTCCTGCTCTGAAGTCAGCACTAATTCACTGTTCTGCTTTCATTACCATCGGGTGAGCTCTAATAAAGTAAACCCAACATTGCTTCAGAGATCGATGTTCTATCTCCCGACTGTGCGAAAGAGAAAGCAGACAGACTTCCTCCAGGCTGAAAGAACAGGAGACTGAAACTCAGATGAATTTTTCAGGGCATCCAGGGTTGGGTTTTGACCAACACAATATAACTCAATTCTCCAAGGACCAGTATTGGAAAACCAAAAGTCCCAAATTACCAAAAGAACAAAAACAACAACTGAATAGAGTGCTAGCTAATATATATACAAATAAGTATTATGTAGATCACATTCATTCTGGGATTGTGACTTATTAGAATCATAAGCCTGGAAGGGTGATAGTCAAGTCTGCCAACTACGTGCTGAGAGAAACCTATTGACAAACAAGCTTTCACAGATGGATTAGAATCAATGTGGTTTTAAAAGACACACACCTTGAAAAGTCTGTACTGATCCTGAGGGACCAACAACAGAGCTTGGAAATTCTTTCAAAAGTCGGGCCCTTTACTTATTCTCTCTATTCTAGTCATTTCTTTCTCAGTGTGGATGACCTTGGGTTGTTAACTAAGAGTCCTGAATATGACAAGTCCTAGAATGTGTTATATAAAGCACTAGACATCAGTAACTCCAACCACCCAAATATTCAGCTCAGTACAAACCAATGCCCTACTGAGAGATGGTCCCAGGCACGAAGTCTCAGGACACTTACCTGAGACTTAACATCATTAGGAAAATCATATCAACACAAATTCTGATTCTTTCACTTACTTGTATGCTTCCTTTTCTGGAGCCTCAATAGCTTTTTAGTTATGAACTGCAATGAGCTCAAAATGATCCTGAATATATTGGTTCTCTAGGATGCAATATTTTACCATTGGACAAACTTTCACTCCCCAGTCAGGCTTACCAGGAAACACAGGTTCCCAGAGCAGAAAAGTTTTTTGTTTTGTTTGTTTTGTTTTTTAAAAAGAGAGAGGGACAGTAAGAATGAGTTGAGCCCAGCAAATGTCAAAACTGCTGAGCCACTGCCCCACCCTCCAGAAAAGCTTTTTATTAACTTTCAATTTCTCTACTTTAAAATACTACTGGCTCTGCCCTTCCTCCTTAGGTTACAAAAAGTCATGGGCCCCCTGCCCTACATGCTTACTGACCTACAGAGACATACTCATCATCTAGGCCCTTCATGTTTACAAAGATACCAAATCCATTCACGAACTTGCCTTCAATAATGCACATGAATGGAAAGGTCTTTGAACATTCAAGTAAGTTTACCTGTTCAACTTTATTGTTGACCTGAAAAATTCAACATTCTTATGATTTTAAAGAAAAGGGGAAAGGGAACACTCCTGTCATAAGAAACAATGTATTTTCACAAAATTATGTGAAACATTAAGAAAAACAGGCACACAAAAACCATACATTAAAAGCAGAAGACAGAATGAAATGCAGATCTGAAAGACTGATATAATAACGTTGTAGGATGTGATAGTACAGAAATAATACAACTGCAAATATTGAAGCAGGGAGAATGAAAGAAGAAATGGGAATAAGCTCAGTGATTGATGGACAGGAAATGGGTAAGACTTGGAGAATATCATTAAAAGCTATGAATTCAGGCAATGCAAAGTTAAAGAAGAAACCAGGGTTGACGGAATTTTTTTAAATAGTTAAAGTACAAAGGTAATTTCTAGAACAAAAATTCAAACTTGACTGCCACAAGTTTTTGTCAATAAAATTAAAGACTACACATCTCAGAGAAGACGCATAGAAAAATTCACAATGCCTTTTTCACAATACTTTATAATACCAATAGTATGCTACTTTGTAAAAGCAAAATTCTAATAGAGCCTCCAAGATGCCTATTCTGTGGTATACATGCCCTACACACGTATATGATTATGGTAGGATTTCACTCCCCATGAGGTTACATTATGTGGCAAAACTGAAGGAAGATGATCTGGGTGGGTTTCACCTCATCAAGGACTCAAAACTTTTTATAAATTAATCAATTTTTTTTTTTAAAGAGAGAGGGACAGTGAGAGAGAGAAAGAAAAGAGGAACAATTTTTATTTAGTTTTTCACACGGCTTTCATTGCTCTGAGACACCGTTGCATATGTGGTGCTGGGGTTTGAACTCGTGTACTCGAACATGCCAGGCAAGCACCATAACCACTGAGCCAACTCACCAGCCCTCATGAAGCCTTTTAAACAGAGTTTACAACCAGGCATGGTGGTGGCACATGCCTGTAATCCCAGCCACTCAGGAGGCTGAGGCAGTAGGATCCCCAGTTCAAAAGCCAGCCTCAGAAACTTAGCAAAGCCCTGAGTAACAGCGAGAGTCTCTGAAGAAGAAAAATTTAAAAAGGGGTGGAAATGTGGTTTCATGGTTAAGCACCACTGGGTTCAATCCCTGGTACAAAAAATAGAGCATCTACAGCCAGAAAACATGTAGTCTGAAAACAGCAGAAAGAAGCAAACTGCTTATTGTGGGGGCACATGGCAGAAGGTGCTAAGAGATGAGAATTGAGTCCTATGATGGAAATTAACTGAACTCTACCACATGGAAGAGGACACCCAGGCCTTGCATGAGATCACAGCCCCACCAACACGTGGCAATATTTGATTTAGGCAGACAATAAACAGATGCTAAAATTTTTGAGCGAAAGTATAAGAAGGGTATATGTGTACTCACATATCTGCTCAAAGACATCTACTAACCACAAAGGAAAAAGCAGTAGCTCTAGAAGAAACCTGAATGACATCACCTTAACCAAGTGATCAAGTTAGAAAGTAATGAAACATTCAGATTCACAGGCAGACAGAGAGGGTGCACTGACATGTACTCAAATCATTTCTGAGGTATTCTTGCCAAAAATGCATAACCTGAATTGAATCCACACAATCCCAAAGTGAGTAATATTCCACAAAATTGGCAGTAATTTCCAAAATGATCAATATCATGAAAAATAAAGACTGAGGAACTATTCAAAATTAGAAGAAATCAAGAAGACACAATAATTCAATGCAATGTGGAAATTTGGATTGGTTCCTGGAGCAGGAAAGAGACTTCAGTGGTACATTCTATTAACAGTATTTTATCTTAGTTTCTTAGTATGGATCACCGTGCCATGGTTATGCCAAATGTTAATATTTGGGGAAGGTGGAAAAAGGAACTCTGCATTAGTTTACCACTTTTAAGTCTGAAACGCTTTCAAAACCAAGTTAAAAAAATTAACAACATGTAACCTATAAGAAATGGGCTGATAATTATATTTTTATTGGTGCATTTTAGTTTTATATCATGAAGGGGTTTATTATTACACATTCATACAAGCACACAATACATCCATATATCCTACAACTCCCCCCATCCTTGTCCCCACTTCCTGGTCTCTTTCCTCCGCTGGAATTAGTTTGGCTAATTTCACTTAGTATGATTTTCTCCATTTCTGTCCATTTACCAGCAAAGAAAATTATTTCATTCTTTTTAATAGCCAAGTAGAATTCCATTGTGCATGCGTGTGTGTGTGTGTGTGTGTGTGTATGTATCACAGTTTCTTGATCTAGTCATCCAATGATGGCCATTTGGGTTGATTCCATAATTTAGCTATTGTGAATTGTGCTGCTATAAACATTGATGTAGCTGTGTAACTGTAGTATTGGGCTGATAATTTTATAATTATGTCACTGTATAGTCTACTGTCACATACATCTAAAAAGAACCAATAAAAGATACACACAAAAGGAATGGTCATCTCTTTAATCCATAAGTGAGTCTCAGGTAAGTAAGGGTAATTACTATTACCAACTTAATGATGAAATGGATGGGTATGAGGTTAAAAATTGTAACACAGGGCTAGAATGGTGGCTCAGTGGTTGGAGCACTTGCTGCATGCACGAGGACCCGGGTTCAAACCCCAGCACCAAATATACAACTAAGTGTTGAAGAAACAAAGGACAGATGAAAAAATAAATAGAATTGATTCTCCCTCCCTCAAAAAAAAAAAATTCTAACATAGCTTCAGAACACCTATCCATGTCAATCCCTAATTTATAACACTGAATAGGGCATCTCAGTCAACTGGCATTTAGCACAGTTGCGCACAGCACCCCAAGGTTTCACATGCAGAGTCAACAATCTGAAGTTTAGAAATTCCTGGGAAAATATTTGAGTAAGTTCCAAAGAGCAAAACTTGAATTTGTCTCATGCCATGTGCTACACTGAGTCCATGGGAATAAAGTGATATGCAGGCACTTTGGGCATAGCCTCCCGCCACCTCATGGATCCTTATCTCCCGTACTATTCACCTCACCTCTTCATGAAGATATATATATATATATGTATGTATGTATGTATGTATGTACGTATGTATGTATGTATGTTACACCTGCACTGAACAAGTTAGGGTTTTTTTTCCCCTTCGTCATTATTTCCTAAACAATGCAGTATTATGTACATACATTTACAATGGCATCATAAGTAATTTAGAGATGATTAAAAGTATATGAAAGATGGATATGCAAATACTCAGTCATTTTATATAAAGGCCCTGAATATCAAAGACTTTTAGTATCTGTTGGGGGTACAAGTGGGATGTCCTGGAACCAATACCCCACAAATGCGGAGGACAATGATATTTGTTTTCTGTAGGCATGTATATGTGTTTGTGTATGTGTGTATGCACACACATGTGTATACCATATTACTCCAATGAGGAGTTAAAGGCTTTGGGGGCATAAATGTCTGTGTTAAAGGCTTTGGGGGCATAAATGTCTTATCTGTCTTTACATTCCCTATGGCTCGTAATGTGATCTACACAGAACACAATAAAACTTAGAGGTGATTTGTGCCCATTATTTCAAAGGAATTACCTGAAATAACAGTGGAATTCAGAGAGTTCTTGAGATTTCCGAATGACTCTCCTGTTTCCTCTTAGTATTATTTTTAGTAAAAGCTTTTCCTAAAAGATCTCTGAATTTCCCTTGATACATCCAGGCTTTGTCAAGGACAGAATAACAGAGGAGTTAGCACGCGATATTGACAAATAAGGCATTTCACTATAGAATTCCCAGGAGTTTATTTTTTTCCTTCTGGTAATTCAATTGAATTAAGCTGAAGGAGTTGATTTCGTGGTGGGTCTACTGTGTTCCACCTGTGTTTGTGGGTTTGTTTTCTCCCACATGGACTCTACATGTACTCCACACAACATGCTCTGGCACATAATAGGCACAATTAAGTTTCTTCCAAATGAATAAAAACTGCATGGTCACCATGATGTGCTTTCAGAGCCAAGAATCCAAAAGTATTTCACATCACTCCCAAAGAGTTGATAACGTAGCGTTTCTTTTTCATGATGGTCAAAGGACATGGCAAAGAGCCACTACATAAAACTTTTCATTCTGTTTCAAATTTAAAGAGCTATTTGAAATTAGCATGCACCTTTTGGGACAAAAAATTTAACCACAATGATTTTAACATCTTTCAAACAATCATTAATTAAACCAAAATAAAAAAAATTTTAATCAAATTATATGATCTCTATGTAGAAAGTAAGAAACTAGTAGCAACTTAAGCAATCTTGATTTAATTTTCTTAGATCAAACTTAAATGCTATTGACACATGAAAAAAAAACCACATATCAGCTCTGAAAACACTTTACCATTATTAGAGTGGTTGATTCCCTAATTTTGGTCCCATTTCACTTTGCACAGTTTATAATCTTTTACAATCAGACTCCTGAATTTGATGGCTTTTGGTGAATTGTGTCCTTAATTACTAAAAAGATTCTTATTATCATGGGTCAGATCCTGAGGGTAAAATACGAAGCATAATAACAGAGGTCAAAGCCTTTTATAATTTTGATCTAACAAAACCCTCATCATACAAAAGAAATGGCTGACACATTCCTAAAGATGGTCTCCTTCCTCTTGCTTCACACAGGGTGACCCTCATTTGTCATTCTGCTTCCAGAACTGCCTCCGTCTGCTTTAGCCAGTGCTGCACAATTCCTGGGGTGGATGGTTAAAGGGATCCACCAGGAAATGCTGCTAGCTTATTACAAACAAGTAGTATGTATGTTCACTTGTTTTTCAACCAACCTGTGTGCCCACTGAGCAGATAAGATATGTAAACCAAGCTGTTTAGTAACATCTCAAATGAGTTTTTATGGCATTGTAAGAAAAGTCACAAGATCTGAAAGACTGGCTATCTACCAGGAAGGTGGCCAAGATCCTGCACTGATCAGCAGCTTGGTTTGTTCCTTACCACAGTACCATAGCCTTCTACAAAGTTATGAAGCTGAATTTTAAAAGACTCATGATATCATTCTTTTAACAAAGTAGACCATTTTCAGATTTTAAATTAATTTTATAAAGATATTAAATAGGAAGCCTATTGAATGCAGAATCTAAAATGAGGACACTTTGGTGAGAAAATAGGTGAACTCCCTACTCTAGTTTCTCCTACTCCTTTCATAACTGCCTAAAAATCTCTTGTTTCAAGATCAACAATACAAACAACAAACAACAAAAAATGCTGGAGAGGTTATAGGGGGAAAGGAATCCTTATACACTGTTGATGGAATTGCAGACTAGTATAACCACTCTGGAAAGCAGTAAGGAGACTCCTCAAAAAATTAGGGACAGAATCACCGTATGACCCAACTATCCCACTCCAGGTTATTTTCCCAGAAGATATAAATTTGGAATACTACAGCAACACAGCTACATCAATGTTTACAGCAGCACAATTCGCAATAGCTAAATTATGGAATCAACCCAGATGCCCCTCATTGGATGACTGGATCAAGAACCTGTGGTATATACACACCATGGAATTCTATTCAGCTATTTAAAAAACTGAAATGATGGCCTTTGCTGATAAATGGATGGAAATGGAGAAAATCATGTTGAGTAAAATTAGCCAAACCTAGAAACTCAAGGGCTGAATATTTTCTCTCATATGTGGAAGCTAGAGTGTAATTTAGGAAATAGTAAGAGAATAGTAAGTTTAGATAACAGACTCATCAAACACAGATTAACTTACCAACCGAACTGGGACAACCTCTCGGACTATGACTAGGGGTGGTGATTGGAGAGGATGACCAATGAGAGTGGGAAGGGCAAATGGGGATTTATGACATGTGCATGAAAGTAAACAACAAACCCCTTCAATATGTAAAACTATAATGAAAGATAAAGTCATGTTTTTAAAAAAAAATCTTTTGCTTCTTTAAACAGCTTCAGCTCTTTACAGGCTGCACTATATTCATCTAGAACTCATTCCTACAGGCCAATCTAACCATTCATTATTTCATATACCGCCTAGATCTAACTAGACAATGTGGTCTTTAAGGCTACAAAATAGGTATCTACTACAATATGGCTGGCACTGTACTGGGTAGTTGCAGGTACACAATTCCTGTTGATCACTTCCATGAAAATTGCTGCAAGCCAGTCATAGTGGCACATACCTATAATTCCAGCTACTAGGAGACTGAGGCAAGAGGATCAGAAGGTCAGCCAGGGCAACTTAGACCTGTCACAAAAATTTTCCATAAAGGGCTGGGGATATAACTAAGTGGTAAAGTGTCCCCAGGTTCAATTCCCAGTGAAAAAGCAGAAGGTGGATGGTGGGGGTGGGAGGAGGAACAAAGTAAGAAAGGAAGGAAGGAGAGAGTAAAGAAAAATGTTACAGCGGTGACAGAATAATCTTAAAAGTGATAACAGAAGGGGCTGGAGTGGTGGCTCCGAGGTAGAGTGCTTGCCTGGCATGTGCAAGGATATGGTTTCAAACTCCAGCACCACATACACAACTAAGTGTTAGAGAAACTAAGCTGAATAAAAAACTAAAGTTGATTTTGTCTCTCTCTCTCTCTTAAAAAACAGTGATATGGAAGAAAAAATAGAACTACTAATGTATCAACTATTTCTTTTTCTCATCAACTCACAAAAACTGATTCTCAGTTCGAATAAATTTCAGTCAATAAGTTCAATAATCAAAACAAATGAACGCCAATCTGCTTATGTCCTGTAACAAACAGTGCCAGAAAAAACAAGGGCTAACTTAGGAAAAAAAATAATATATATATATATGTGTGTGTGTTTACATACAGATGTGTGTATGTGCACATACATGGACATCAGATCTTTTAAAATGTTCGCTCCTTCCTTGAATCAAACCTAATCAATTCAACACAAGTATGGAAAGTAGAAGATAAGGAATAGGATTCTCCTGGCTCCACTGCACTTGAACATCCTACTTAAAAAGCAATTGATTAAAATGAGAGAAAAAAATGAATTTCAAAGCACTTAACCTAAAATCACTCCCCAGCTGATAAAAGCCAAAACTATAATGACAACAGAGCATATCTACTATTGAGAACTAAGATGATAAAGTAAAAAATACTGAACTAATTTCCTTGCTGAAAATCATTACTAAAATATTTGATAGTAACTCTGTTATTTGAGAAAATGATCTTAGAAAATTCTTCCCCTGAAATGAAGTTCCTGTTTTTATAGGCTGTCCATGAGCTTTGATTTAATCTATCTCAGTCACTTTTGGAGGTAAAGATTACTCTAATAAGAAATTACATAAGGTAAGAAAAATGTTCTGGGGCAGAGGGTGAAGGATGGAATGAAGAAATGCCATTACACAATGACCATGAGTTTAATACACAGGTTCATACCTGACCCAGGATTCTCCAAACGTCTGTGATCCACAAACTTCTTCAAAAATAAGTGTTCAATCCAAGTGAGCTATTTAACATAAGCAATGTATTGTTTTCCACTATACACAAGTGATACATTAAAAATATTTTGTCAGTATCATTCTATTATATTATACAGTTTGTTTTCAAAACCACCTTTAATAGTCATAAAGAAAAAATTAAAAAAATACATCACAACACATTTTAAATAACCTTAAGGAAAGGAGATAATTAAGGCAGAATTTGGTGTGGGTGGTGGGAAGGTTAGTGGCTGGGATTCAGAAGACCAAAATTTCTTATGGCCAATTTAGGTGGTTGGTGATCAGAGGACAAGACCTCCCAGCTAACAATTAATGCACACTGTCCTTTCACAAAATTGAGGCAAGTGAACAGCAGCATCCTGGCAGGACAGCAGCGCCTCCGCTGATACAGTGTTTATCTGGCCTAGGCAGTAATCCTAGCCCCTGAACCCTGAATGACTATGCAGTAAGATTTCTCTCACCAGCTAGTCTCCAGTTTATTCTCGAGTAAAAAGAGAGATCATAAATCCAGCAAACTCTTCCTTAAATCAGGACAGTTTCTTTGCCAGATGTTCATTTTTACTGGCTTTTTTCACATAACAATGGGGTGGGGTGGAGGAGGCAAGAACACATCAACTAAACCAGCAATTTCAAATTGCAACACCAACAGTCTGAGGAAAGAACAGCTGTAGCCAAACTTCCCTGGGCTCCCTCACAAACAGCACACTGGAGAGGGTGAAGCTGGCAAGAGTACCACCATGGGCTTTACCAGCACCACTACTTGAGGCCAACAGAAGCAACCAAGATGCAGAGAATAAAAACAATGCAGTGGATGGAAGCCCCCTTTCACCTCCCCCGCCATTTTTTGACAGAGCCCCATACTACTTGGCTAGCTCCATTACAACATTTGCCTTTCCTTCCCCACCCATCTGTATTTTTTTCTTTTCTCAATCAGATGTCCTGTTCATGCACTGGTTCATAAACAACTTGCTTAGAGTGTGGCAATTTTCCTATTGGTTTTCCCTTTTTCAAATCTGTGCACTGTATCCTTGAAAACAGAGTGTCAGCCACTACATAAAGCAAGGCTGAACATGATACCCAAATACAGACCATGCTTCCCCACCAAGACATGGAATCAACAGGCTTTGTAAGTCTCCCACCACTCTCTCCTGCCCTCTTTCTCCCCCAACACACACGCTTTGAACAGCAAAAGCCAAGGAGAAGCACGTGCAGCATGTGCACACATCAGAGCTATTAAATTCTTGGCTGCCTCTCAACAGCCAAGAAATCGGCTCAGAGATCAAGAACTTCCAGGAAAGTTTATGTCCAGGTATATCATAAACATGGGAGGAAACTCAGATCCTCACACACTGTGCCTGACTGAACATGGTGCAGTTAGTGTTTGTTTTTCAAAGAAAAAAGAATGAACAGAAAGATTCTACCCACACTTTTGTTTTCCCTTATCCTCCTAAGCCCTAGCTACCACTTAATATCTCACTCCTCATTTTGAACTCTTCCCCTATTGCTGGCTTTATGGTTACTTCTACTACTCACAGTTCTCTTCCCCGTCCCTTTTGCAAGTTTCTGCATCACTTCTACCATGGCAAAATTAACATGAAGACTTTTTTGGTGTAATTTTTAAATCTACCCCAGTAACAGGCAAAACTAGACCCAGCACTTTTTCTTCTAACTTAAAGAGAATTGTAAGGATCTGCTACACATTTTCTTTCCTGATTCTTTAGTAGCCACATGACACTAATTTAAAACCCATATCTTTTATATACCTGGGGTAATGCTTTTAGTTCAGTTAATATGATTAAGAAACTTTCAATGTATTCTGGCTGACGACATTTTTTAAATAAAACTATCGGTCATGCTAACTTTCTAACAGAACCTAGGGCAGGTCATCTTCCCAGTATCAACTTGATACCACCTCATAAGCTCAAGATGCAAGCCACTCATTTTTCTTAAACTTGTTTCAGCGTACAATGACCATTTATAGTGAACATTTTCACTATAATCAATGAAATAAGATAAGTATATGAGTAGTAAGTTTACATTCCACTTCCCATATCTACCCCACACCAAGAAAACCAGTTAACTGTAGCTCACCTCCTCCTCCAAGCCTTTTGCTCTGCCCTTAACAGCACTATAGTGCAATGTATAAGTAGTAAGCACAAGCACCATTAGGTATCCTGGTGTTTCTAGGGCAGCTATTTTGCTTACCTTGGCCCCTCCTTCATGCTATTGATTTTCCTTAAACATCAGATAACGTTTCCAGAGATGTTCATATCTTATTGGGGCAGGTAGGCATTGAGGGCTTCCTCCACTGCAGCATAAGCCATTCCTACATCTGCCCCCTCCCTCAACATGCAAGGCTGAAATATAGACTCTTACATGCCACATAGAGGACATGAAGAGAAAGACACCAAGCAAGCTGGGGCCAGAACTGCAAGTAAGGCTTTGCTCCAAGTGGGCATTTGCTTCCATGCCCTTCTATTTGTTTCAGCAGCCAGAGAATCGTTCTGTTGTTGTTCTGTTGGTCTGTCCATCCCTTGACCCTCAATTCTTCCCCGCTTACAGGAAAGGCCCCTGCTACTCCTTCCCACAGAGCTTCCCTTTGTTTGGAGAGTTCCTTCTCAAGTAGTAACACTGAGGTGCAGGGAGGGTGCCCACTGAATTCCACAGTCGACCTCTGTTCCATTCCAGTGCATGACCACACCTACTCTCTGTCCAGTGGACTTTGAACTCAGTGTTTGGAGCTCTAGGCTGCAGCCGTGTTCTCTGGTGGCCTCTTCATTTCTTTATGAGAAGGATTATCATGACAGAATTCTTCTGACCCCAGGTGACATCTATTTTCAAGAAACTGCTCAATATTTCTTGCCCACTAACAATGTTTTTTTTCTATTTCATGTAAATTTATTCCTTTTCTGTTATTTCAGTGGAATGAAGAGCAATAAATAAATGTATGCATTGTAAACGTACCTGACTTGTTAATAGTGCTACAATATCCACATTCACTCGGGGCTGGAGCAGTGGCTCAGTGGTTATGGTGCTTACCTGACATGAGCGAATACACCAGTTCGAACCCCAGCACCATGTACACAACAAAGTGTCTGAGGAATGAAATTCACATGAAAAACTAAAAATTGCTTCTCTCTTTATCTCTCTGTCCCCTTTCTTAAAAAAAGGAAGTTGAAAAAAAATCCACACTCACTCATCTCAGGCCCCAATAGACACCAAAGCCATTTGCTAGGATCTGGCAGATTGTTTCAAGCCAATCTAACTTAACTCATAGGTATTCATGTGGCTAATACTTATGGAGGCAAACTGCAAGGAAAGGAAGTATATACTGTGAAAATACACAAACATATGCATGTGTATACATGATTTTGTGTATGAATGTAAGCATATAGACATAGATACACAATTTGAATCAAACATGAATATACAATAAGCAAATTCTTTATCTCATTATAATTAATTATTCTTACATGACCAGCACGTCTTAGAAATACATTACTTTTGATTACCAAGTATTGCTGATGTGAACAAGATTTCAATGCCAACAAAACACATAGGCTAAAGCAGTTAAAAGATTTTTGCCAATTTGATAGTTCTCACAACAGTATGACCTTTCTCTTGCCCTAAATTGTCAAATATAAAATGACACTTGCCATTACCACCAATAGGCAAGCTCTTTATAAAGACATGATAGCAAAAGATTGCTTCATCTTCAAAGTGTGAAATTTCCTTTAACATCTATAAATCACAAACCTTAGCAAGACTCAGCATATGGTCTATTCATTTCACAGTACTGAAATGAAACTTCTACAGATACATAGAAAATATATTTATAAAAGAAATAATTCCTCTAACAGTCTTATTATATCTCAAATGCAAATAGAGATATAACACATCCCCCACAAACCCATATCCACTTCTTGTCAAAAGTTAACCTTTCCTGCATTTTCTTCAGATTTTTCATGAGTATTTTTAAGACTTTTTTTTTTAACAGCCATAAAACGGGTCATCAAGAACAAAGGGAAAACAGGTTCCATTTTTACTTAAGCCAAAAATGTAGAATAAGAACTATTACTTTTACTTACTTTCTAAAATTTTTCACTATTCTTGACAAATGATGATGTAAACTCCACCTTTACTTTGATACACTAAATTCTTTCGTGGGAGGTGGGGTTACTAGGAATTTAACCGAGGAGTGCTTCACCACTGAGCTACATCCCCAGCCATTTTTAATTTTTTATTTTGAGACAGGGTCTCACTGAGCAATCCTTTCATCTAAGTTCTCTATCTATATTCAGGAAACATTTTTCATACACTGATATCTATTATTTACAATTAATAAAAAACAGTATTTTAAATAAAATTAAATGCTTTATTTGCAAGTATGAAGTGCAAAAAAAACAAAGTTGTAAAGCTTACAAAAATTTTCAACACTAATTTCAAACAAAAATAAAAACTGCTATGACCACAAAGTCCCTTAGAAACAAGTTTCTGCTGACTTTAGAAAATAAGACTTACGCAAAGGGTATCAGAGGTTCACACATTTACGCTCAGATATCACTAACAGATATTAAAACTGCTGAGTGTGGTATACAAACAAGCCAGAGTAGATGCTCAGTAAATATTTGTTGGATGCATTTATTGTCTGTATTATGCAGAAGAGCCAGTCTAACAACCTGTAAAAATAACTTGACTTTAATTAACATGCACTGAAGAAAAATCTACATATTAAGGGTTTTACTAATGATGCATTTCTGTTACATAATGCTGGGATATCTGTAAACCTACAAATAGTAGGAGTGTATAAGTAACTAGGCCTACTGGTATGAGATAGTGCTTTTGTTCTCAATCTGAGAAAGACACAAGAAAACAAAAATACAAAAAGAGGATTCATTCCAGCAGCCAAACCTTGAGCTTGAGCCCTCTGAAAGAAAGTGAAGCCTCAATAACAAGATTCCTAACCCATAATGATGTTCTGAAGTACTATTACAGCCTAACTCTAACATTAACTTATTTTCTAAATCCTGACATCAGAATTACAAAGCCAAACAACAGAAATAAGAAGGACTGAGAAAAGGTAGTGTTTAAAATTCAATTCAAAAGAAAATGCAATTAACCAGAAACTATCCTTTCTCCAGGTAATCCTAGTTAATTAAGGTTTTATTTTACAGGACAGTTCATAATCACTCTCCAAATTTATTTCCAAGTCATAATGATCCCAGCCCAGCCCCAGCTCTTCACTAACTAGCCCCAGCTATGTAAATAGCTCCTGAAAGAACTGAACATTGTTAAGAGGATGAAAAGTCCCCCCTTAATAGAGGGTGGCAGGAAGCTGGAGTCTTGTGACACACACAAGCCTGCAGGGTGGCAGGGGAACATCCTATAAATCATATTAATTTTACACCAATTTATTTAGCTGATTCGAGAAAAAGAGCAAATATCAAGGATCAGAAAGGTGACAAGAATATCCCGACACAGGCTTGTTCAGGGTAATAAGCCACTTGAGCCCAGCTCCTGGTAACCATGGGGACCAGAAGGCTCCCTTGCCATCTACTTATCATAGGCTTCAAAATGTCCACATTCTCATCCTTTCCATGAAATCAAACCATTATGTCCAGAGATGAGGAGTTTTCCAATTATACAATAAAACCCACCTCTATTTTTTTTTTTTAAATAGAATACTCCTTCCACATACCTACATGGCCAGAGGTGTGGTTTATTTATTTATTTTTTTTAGAAGGCTCCTTTTAGCAGCAAGTTCACTAAGCTTCCTTGTAAATTATTCTCTTCCTGTAAGATGGGAGATGTGGTGCCTTTTCTGTTATTCCTGTTGGGTGAAATGGGAAGACAGGAAAGAACAATAGCTTTACTCAAAGACAGCCACTAGCTTTCATTTTCATGGAGCACTCTTACCATACATATACACATACATACACACGTATGTGTGTATATATAGGTTTCCTCTTTTTTAATTTTCTATTAAGGAGCTGAGTTATTGTACAATCATAAGTGCATATAAAGTAATAATATGATATGCATATGTTCTTAAACCAGAATTATCCTCATACTGCCCACACCCCAGTCTCTTGATTCTTCTATATTCCACCCCAACAAGTGATATACTTATAGATTATGAATTTTCCAGAATTAAATACTTGCATAAGTATTCTTTGGATTCTTAAGGGGGTAAAGAATATGCCACATTGTTGATTGTCTCCCTAGATCCCTCACTATCTCCTCCCCCCACTTGTTTCCCCCCACCTTGAATACCTATGGTTGCCCTGCCATGCTTTTGCTGGGTCTAATACAGGAGTATGACTACCTTTCATCCAAGCCTGGGTTTACCTCCAGAGGGTTTCTTCTTTTGAAGTTCAAAAAGCCAATAAATATATGAGAAAGTGTACTACATCACTAGCAATCAGAGAAATGCAAATTAAAACTACATTAAGATTTCACCTCACACCAGTCAGAATAGCAAAGATGAAAAATACGAACAATAACAGATGCTGGAGGAGTTGTGGAGAGATAGGAACACTAACATACTGTAGTAGGACTGCAGACTAGTAAGGCCACTCTGGAAAGCAGTGTGGAGAATCCTCAAAAAATCAGAAATGGGTGGTTAGAGTGGTGGCTCAGTGGTTATGGTGCTTGCCTGGCATGCGCAAGGAGGCAGGTTCAAACCCAAGCACCACATACACAGCAGAGTGTTGGAGCAATAAAGGCCACATGAAAAACCAAACAGAGTTAATTTTCTTTCTCTTTCTCTCTCACTGTCCTTCTCTCTTTAGGAGGAAAAAAGATAGGGATGGAACCACCGTATGACCCAGCTAGCCCACTCCTGGGTATTTTTTCCTAGAAGGCTGAGAATCAGCAAATGACTAAGACAGCTACATCAATGTTTACAGCAGCTCAATTTACAATAGCTAAATTATGTAATCAACCCAGATGCTCCTCACTAGATGAATGGATCCAAAAACTGTGGTATATATATTCAATGGAGCCATTAAAAAGAACAATATCATTCCTTTTGCAAGTAAATGGGTGGAAATGGAAAAACTCATGCTGAGTAAAACAAGCCAAACTCAGACTGAAGGGTCAATGTTTTCTCTCATATGTGGAAGCTAGAGTAAAGCCTAAGACAGAATGAAAGTTAGTCAAGTTTATGTACTAGACCTAGCAAATAAATTCGAAGTAGCACAAAATCTGGGGGAACTATAACTATGGGGAGGCAGAGGAGGGAAAGAGAGTAGAGAGGGAGAGAAAAAGAGGGTTATCAATTCTGTAGGGTACACTTCACTCCCCTGAGAAGTCAAACATTCATGCAGGCATTTAAAACTTGAAAATTCAAAAATTAATAAATATATATGGTCATTTATAACTGTAATGGGGGGGATTACAGTGGAGATAAGAAAGCAGGTAGTGAGTGAAGGGGGGAGACCCTGAATGTGGATAGGTTTCAGGTTATAGAGCCATTACATATGCATATGTGAATATGTAGCAATGAATCCCTTCAATATGTAAGAATATGATCAACTAATAAAAAAAAGTGTTTTTAAACCTAACACTATTTGTACACAGGACACAATTTCAGTTTTCAAACAACCTTCAAATACTCACAAAACAAACATCTATAGTTGAAAACTACTCATTTCAGAATATTTTAAATATTGAAATATTAAATATTTTTAAATATTTCCAAAAAAAGTTAAAAAAAGACATCAAATACCTCACATTGTTTCTACCACTCACTCATGATTATCCTTGAAAATGACCATGTCTCATATAGAAGAGGACATTGCTACATCTGCCTTTTGTCAAAACAGGAAACTTTAAGGCACCAGACATTTCCAAGCCCCCAAGAGCATCTTTTTTTTTTTCCTTCAACAAAGTAAATTTCTCTTACATCAAAGTGTGTATACCTAAATCCTAAAGCTACTGATCTCTCTTAACTAGGCTTGTTAATTAAGAAAATGGCAACATAGACTTTTTAAATTTCTTAAGTGAGGGGGAAGTGCTGAGTGCCAAGACACTGCATTCCAAGTCATTTTATAAATTTTAGCTAACTGATGGAAAAATTGAGAAGCTATGGAACTGCACACACTGGTGGCACCGTTAAAACTCAGCATTTCAAAGAGGAAAAGGCCAAAATAAACCACATACGAAGTGACCAAAACCATTACCTACAGAAACTAATTTCTCAAAGCTTGATTCCATACAACTGACGAGTCAAGTAGACCCATGGTCTGGCCCCATCTGTACTGATACAATAGGCACCAGCAGCTAACCCATGCATCCTGTACAAATACATCTTTAAAGTCCTCCTCACACAAACTGCACCTTTCTTACACAAAAACAGGATCCTGTATTGTGGGTGGGTATGTTTGTGTTTTTGTTGGGTTTGGTTTTTTTTTTCTCTCTCTATGGAAACTGTGTACGCTTTTCTCTGGTTCTTAAAAGGCACCAAATGCTATTACCTATTAATAAATAAGTTCAAAAGATGAGCAGTTCCTACAGTAGCCTAAGAACATATGTGTACAGTTAGTCCTGGAGCCCTGGCAAGCTCACTGCTAGTAAAGGAGAGCTGAAAAGCATGGACATGGTTGGTAATGAGCTATTAAACACAACTAATGTCTACACTGAATCCCTCCCTGGGGCTCAGCCTCAGAGAGGGAAAAAGGGAGAGGAAGATGAGGAATCAAGACAAAGAAGACCATGCCATCACCTTGCCTTTAGCAAAGGAAAGAGTTCCAAGTTTCCATCACCAGTCTTAGAAAGCCTGCCGTGCACGTGGCATGTGCCAAGTCCAGGAATGTAATCCAACTATAGTTAGCTGAACTGGATAGAAAACCTCCTGAACCCACAAGGACAAACTAGTAGAGCTCTTTCAGTTTTATTTCTATTTTTTAACATGTGTGTAGTTCTGGCGATGGAAATAGCTGATTCTAATTTTAACCAACACCTACTACTATTTCAGCACATTCTTTTGGTTAAAAGAAATGATGACTTTCCAGTCAGACTACAGTGACACAGACATGAACTTGAACATTTAAACTTCCAATTTTCATCCACTCCAAGATTTTTAAGTCAGTGTATCATGAATAAACAATGACCAATCTTTACAGAATTCCTGTGGCAACAGGATTATATTAGTAGGATTCATATTAGTAGCCTCACATATTCAATAGAGCTGATGCACAAAACATTTCACATCACGGATGCAAGGGAGGTTAAGGGAGAATAAAAGAGACTCTTGCCCTTGGTGAGCCTGCAACCATAGAGATAACCTTTAATTGAAGAAATAGAAGACCCAAAAGAAAACTCAAGAGTCCTAGGGAAAGAAATGTGATTCTTTTTCTTAACTGAACAATGACCTCAGTTTTTCTGATGCTTTATAATACTGTGAAAGAGTAATAACTCCTCAGGAGAAGTTACAATAGTTATACCAGTCCTGACAGTGGTGGGCAGCTGCAATCAACATTGGTAGAAGGCCAAATACAATACTTTTTAAGTTCCTGAAACATGTGATTTGATTCATACCACCCAATATTCCCATTCTGTACATGAATACGGTTTAGAAAAGTTTAAAACACTGAGTTTAAAACTCAACTATTTAGTGAAACAATTCAAATCTAAAACGTCTGAATCCAGAACCCATAGTCTGAAGCATACTATCTCATACTCAAAACCCATCAAAGTCACACTTTTTTGGGGAGGGTGGGCTTAGTGTATTTTTAAATCTGTTTTTCAACTGACACTTTAAAACATAAATTGTACATACTGACGGAGTGTGATGTAATGTTTCAATACATGTACATATTGTATAATGCTTTAATCAGGTTGAACCATCTTCTGAAAGATTATCATTTCTGTTGATCATTTCTAAAGTCCCTTCTTTTAGCTTTTTGAAATGTATAGTACACATTGTTATCTACAGTCTCCCTGCTGTACAATAAAGCACACCAGAATTTCTTTCTCCTAAACTTAGTACCCTTAATCAACTTTTCCCCACCTCCCAGTCTATGATAACCACCATTCAACTCTCAGCTTCCTATAGGATAGACACTTTTCATTCCACGTGAGTGAGATCCTGTGGTACTTGTGTTTCTGTGCCTGCTTACTTCACTTAATATAACAATCTTCAGTTTCATCCATATTGTCATAAATAACAGGATTTTTTTCTTCTTTAGGACTGAACAGTATTCCCTGTCAACATACACATTTTCTTTATCCATTCATCAGCTGATGAACACTTAAGTTGTTTCCATTTCCTGGCTATTGTTCATAGTTATGCAAAAATCTTGGAGTAAAGATGTCTTGCAACAAACTAATTTCATGTTCTTTGGATATAAACCTGTAGTGGGATGGTGGACCATATGGAGAGTCAGTCTTAAGAAAATGATCACAGACTTCTCCACAAGCTGATGAGGATCTGACAACAGCAAGAATGAATCAAAAAGATACACCGCATCAAGTTATGACTAATTATAGTTACAGGAATCTGTCTGGCTAATGAATTAGGACAAATATTAATGGAAAAGAATTCATACATATGCAGTTAGGCTATATATCCAAAAGATAAATACTTAACAGGAGAGAAAGAAAATTCTCTTGAAGATCTATGTGGTAAAAGAAAATAGAGTTCCAATTCTACAGACTGTTCTGTTTTTATTTTTTAGATACACATGCTTTGGCTTTGTATTTCTTCCTTTTAAAACTCAGTATTCATTTAGGTATTTGAATCCTTTATTGCAACCTGTCATTGATTATTTACATAGGCACCTGGGGAGAAAGGGAAGGCTGCTGGCTCAACAAGGCTCTACTGTGAACAGCTTAACAGGTCACCTGAGCAACTCCACCGGGTTCCTCTCGATGTCGGAAACTTCACCACTATTTAAATCAGTTTCCATCAAGTTGACCGAGACAGTGTGATTTAAGAGGCAACTCTGAGCGCTACCTAAATGGCTAGAGTCATAAAAGTAGTTATCCCCAAGCTACTACTAAGGTTTTATTGACACAACCAATTTTTCCCATCAGCGTACCAAGAACAATCCAAAAGCAGACTGAAAATAGGAAATAAAATGGCAAACATGACACCAGTTTCCTAGAAAATCAAGTATCTGGTTAATCTGAACACTGGAGATCACCTAGCTGGACAATCCTACATGTAAAATAGATTTTTAACCTGAATTGCTTAGTTTTGGCAATACATTTTTAAAAGGCTGTAGATATATGAATGGCTGTCCAGTCTGACTAGAAGTTAGAAACACCCGGGAAGCTTTAAAAATCAGCAAACACCCAGACCAATTAAATCAGAGAGGAAGCCTTGGCTTCACTATTTTTAAAGCTCCCCACATGAGTCTCATGTGAAACCAGGGTAGAGAATATAAAGGCCAAAACCTGTCATTCCCCCCACTCGGCTGCCGAAAGGCAATGATCAAGTTAATCACAGGAAAAGAAATGGATGGTGATGAAAAGAAAGTAAGTTAAAGTTTCATCAATTAAATGTATTTTTGGAAGACATGGCATGAACTGGATTGCTTCAATTTAATAATCTACTTTATAAACTCATTATAAACTAGGTAAGTGGGGCTGGAGCAGTGACTCAGCAGTTACTTCACTTGCCTGGAATGTGTGAGTACGCAAGTTTGAACCCCAGCACCGCGTACACAACGAAGTTTCAGAGCAACAAAGGCCACATGAAAAACTAAATAAAACTGATTCTTTCTCCCCCTGTGTCCCTCTCTCTTTAAAAACAATAAAATAAAAAATAAACTAGGTAAATAGTAGATAAATGCAGACAAACAGATATCATCTCAAACTCTTCTAAAAATTTAAAATATAAACCTCAGCTTTTTAAATACCTTAGAGCATTAAAAGGTCATGCAATAATTTTTTTTAAAAACAGGAAGACTGACTATGTGTGCACAAGCATCACATATGCTTAAAATCTGCAGACTACCATGGGAGTCACTTGCACACATATATGCATGTAAATTACAAAATTCAATGAATGTGCAGAGACTTTGAAACTATGCCTAAACCAAAGGCCAAAATTTTGTTCCTAGTGTACTCAAAATGAGTCATCAAAGAAGAAAACACCAGGCTTCTATTCATAGGCCCTTTGGAGGTCTCACTGGAAAAATGAACACTGCTTGCAGGGCGGGTGATACATTTTTTACTGCATGCATCTGGTTTTCATGTAAGCTGTATTCCTGAAAACTCGTACTGTCAAGAATCCTCCGTTGTGCAGAGCCTTTGGTAGATGGTATGTCTGAAATTATTTTTGATTTAGAAATTCTCTATTTTGAATGCAACTTCTGGTTCTGCTAATCCAAACAGAAGAAAAACAGCAGATAAGCTATTAAATGTCAGAGTTGTAATAATCTAATTGGATCTGTTAGACCAACAGGAAGTTATTGAGTAATGCAGCTTAAAGATCTGCAGACTGCCTGCTGAAGATGAGGATAAGGTCTACACCACTTGACTTAATTCTAGAATCTGGGCTGAAGAGGCTGTAGCCAGCTCTGGCATATTTTTCTTATGACAGTCACAGGAGCACAAAAGCCCAATGACCTTGAAGGGATCCACTTGTATCATATTCATTTCTATTCTACTGGTCAAACAGAATAGATGCTGGCCAAGCCCAACATCAGTAGAGCAGAAAAATACTCCTTGCAACTTAAGTCACGTGGCAAAAGGACAAAGAAAAAACTATTTAATCCACAATACCCATGAACTCACCTGCCAGCTTAATAATAAAAACCCAATGTATTAATGATTTTTCCTCTTTCCAAATAATCACTTTTTTGTTTAAAAAGAGAGGGACAGTGAGAGAGAAAAAAAGAGAATCAATTTTATTTAGTTTTTCACCTGGTTTTTGTTGCTCTCACCCTTCGTTGCATAAGTGG
The DNA here is from genome assembly GCA_004027875.1 of Aplodontia rufa. Classification (NCBI taxonomy): domain Eukaryota; kingdom Metazoa; phylum Chordata; class Mammalia; order Rodentia; family Aplodontiidae; genus Aplodontia; species Aplodontia rufa. The sequence goes on from PVKS010000098.1 coordinate 222,534, forward strand.
TGCTGGGTTCGAACCCACATCCTTGCACATGCCAGGAAAATGCCTAACCACTGAGCTACTGCTCCAGCTCCCCCAAATAATTATTTTTGAAACCACATAATTTTAAATTGAGAAGTACCAAAGTCAAAGTGTAAATATGAAAGCAGTTTCTTTTTTTTTTTTTTTAAGAGAGAAGGACAGTGAGATGGAGAGGGAGAGGGAGAGAGAGAGAGAGAGAGAATATCAATTTTTTACTGAGTTTTTCACATGGCTTTCATTGCTCTGACACTTAGTAGTATACGTGGTGCTGGTATTTGAACCTGCGTACTCGCGTGTGCCAGGCAAGCACCGTAACCCCCGAGCCACTGCTCCGCCCCTGAAAGCTGTTTTATGGAAATGAAGATGATATGCTCTGGAACTGTAAGAAGAGCCAAGTAGTTAGATGATGAAGAAACTGATGTTGAAGCAGTTAATGAGTTTAAATGAAACAGCTCTTTAAAGATACAAAGTTTTCAAAGTTACTATTATTATTTTCTATGTGTGAATCAATATGAACATACTTTGTTATTTCTTTGTTATTTCATCTATATTCCAAGCTTAAACATTCAAGTCTCATTTTTAGATATTCTTCTTCAAAATACTGCCTTAGTGGGCGGAGGGTGCCTCATATTCAGGCACATCTACAGTAGTTTTTAATACATTGTTTTGAAATTCATCAGAACACAACTTTTAACGTGTAGTTTACTTATCTTGTTGTGTATTAACTTTTTAACTAAAACTCATCTTTGCCTTCTAATACTTTTTTCAGTGAATATAGGCAGTAATAAATCTTTCTGAAAGTCAGCTCTAACATGACATCAGTCCTTACATAATAAACAATTAAGATCATCGAACATTAAACACAAAAGCTAGTCCTGCTACACTTACAACAAATCACCACTGACAATTGTGTGATGTTTTATAATTTTGTTATCTGGTATATTTTCCCACTTTATCATAATACTTGAAAGGCTGTTCCATCAGAATTTTTCAAACAATGTAAATGAAGTCCCAAGTTCCCCTGGAGGCCCCAAGGGAGCCCACAAAAACAGAACCACTAGCTTTTAATTGGTTTGTATACTAAGGCTCTGTGCAAGTTCTAATTTGGCAACAAAGATTCTGCAATTTTAAAAAATTTTAGCCACTACTTATGGATTCAGTTGTTTAGATGAATTTAAGCAAGGGCTTAAATCTCTTGAAGCTTGGTTTAGCAAGCAGTGCTGACTCATTAAAAATCACACGTGGTATGGAACAACTCTGGAACATTAAATTTAGCAGCTATGTTTACATGCATATAGTTAGTTTGTGTGTGTGTGTGTGTGTGTGTATGTATGTATGTGTGTGTATAAAACACATATTGTTTCATTTAACCAAAGACACCTTTCTGGGAAACATGCAAGATCATAATTATAAAGAATCCAAACCATTTTTTGTTTTGTTTCTGTCCAACCTGTATTCAAAGTCCATCTTCAGCTCCCTTCCACTGTTTCCTTGTTTTGATGTGACAGAGTAAAATTATATAAGAACCTCACCTATTTGGACTGATGAGGACCTGAGAAGCTCCAAATAGAAAAAAACCTAAATAATCTTCAACAGACTTGAGACTTGAGTCCTGTTTGCCGCTTATGGCGAGACATCGATTTGTCATGATCTACCACCTCCAGCAAGCGAGCTGGAAGGAAGAAACAAGTTCAGAACAGGGGCAAAACAGCATCAGGACCTGGAGAGTGTTCTTTTGGGAGATTTTTCAAAGGTCATCTAATTCCAAGCCTCTCATTTTAGAGATGAGGAAACTGGGAATGGACGTAAGAAGCTAAAAAAAACTTTCCCAGTACGTACAGTTTCCTTTAGATCCCACACATCCCAGAATTTACTAATGAAAATTCCAGTTCCAAAAGTGAAGGCAAATGACAAGAAAGCTCTTTTCCACTGAGTTTTTGTGAATTTAAGGAGTCAGCTACTTGCCATGGCTTAATGTACTAAAAATCCAGGTAACTCAATGGAGGCAGACTCAAGTATTTCTTGCGTGTGCTAGGTCTGCATGGCAAGCTTTCTAAACAGGAACGTTTCGAATTACCTGCCGAATCTTTTCAGGAAAGTAAAGCATTCCTATGCTTTGCTTCAAACCAGCGACATTTTCACGCTTTTAGAAACAAAAAAGCGTTTATAATCATGTTTTGAGAATCTGGTAAACACAAGATGTTACAGAAACGATCATTCTAACTCCCTAAATAGGACTTTCTGTCTCAAATTAATCAGACTCACTTCTCAACCCAGAACTCTTCCCAGGGGCTATTCTCAGAGGTAAAGACTCCTCAGTCAGTGTATTATTCTTTTTTAAACCCCGGAAACATTTTTCAGACACCAAATTTATGGAGGCCATTCAGTCTAATGTGGGACTGCTATTTAGTAGTTTTGTGACCTTTGTGCAAGTCAATTAAAATCTGCCTCTCATCTACAAAATGTTGGTGCTACTTTGTTTTCCTTTATGGGATAATAAAGAGGAAGTAAAAATAAATGACTCATAAAAATATGTCATCAAATAGTACATAGAACTGCTGCTGTAAGCAGGCAGAGTCATTGCTAAAGCGGTGTAGTTTTGGGGCATTTCAACCAGTTGCCACCAGAGACTCTGAGAGCTGACCATATAGTTTCCATCATTCACAGACTCCTGAAGATTCCATTGAGGCAAAATAATTTGAAGTGAATTGTCATCATGCTTATAAAACAGATGGTGTAGTGCATTAAGGGAACATCCCCAAAACATGGCACCCCAAATTCCCACTCAAAGAATAACTAATCTCAGTAGAAATATGTAATCACTAAGGTGCTAAACCTAAGATCAAGTCCCATTTTTTTAAAGAAACAAATAATAATTATATTTCTGGGGTACAATGTGATGTTTTCAACTATGTTTACATTGTAGAAACATTAATTCAAGCTAATTAATATATCCATCATTTTATCGACTTATTTTTTTGTTGTGAGAAATTACAAAATGCATTCTTTCAACAATTCTGTAATATACATTCTTAATGGCTAAGTCCCATTTTCTGTGTCAAGAACTCCTTTGGAGTTTATCTCCATTCTCTCAATATCCACATCTAAATATCAAAAAGGGAGAAACAACTAAAAGCTTTCATTCATTCTGAGGCAAATGAACTTTCCCAGTTCATTCAACTGCTGGAAGGCATGATGTTAGCTGTGTTTTATGGGTCCAAAACAAATCTGATACAGATCAGAATCTATTTTCTTGTATTACCATGCCTTTTTAAATTCAAATAGCAGTTACCAGTTTTCAAAAGTGGTTTTCACACATTTTATTTTCACAGAATTCTTCAAGGTGAGTTCTGTATGTGCATTTTCCTTACTTTATAGCTAAGCAGACAGGTTTCAGAAGATTAAATGACTTATGCACAGTCACTTAGAGCTTGGAGAGTAAGCTACATAAGGCTGAAACTCCTAGTTTTCATCCTATTCACTCTGTTATGTAGCCTCCCAAAAGACAAGATTTCTGCAATCAATTTAGTGATATAAATAAGACAAAAATGGCACTTCTTTACATAGCTCTGTGACTGTTTTCCTCTTTTCCATTCATCAGAACAAGAGTTGTTAAATAAATCCCCATGCCTCCACAGGTTCATTTGGAGCCAAATAATGATTATCAGTCATCTTCAACAGTCCTTCATGCTCAGTCTAAGCATGTAAATGAAATAAGTGCTGACTGTTCTTAATTACATAAAGCTATTTACACTCATTTTCCATTTAGTCAAAATTCTTTACATTTAGAAGTAAAATGTCTTCAGCCAACACTCAAAAAGCAATTGTGAATCACAGAGCTAATGGTCTTTCCTGATATCAAAGCAGCACAGGGACAAGGTCACTGGCTAACATTCTGGTTAAGAAGAGCAAAACAGAACAAGAGCAAATTAACATAGCACTTCCTTGGTTTGTTTTCAAAAAAATCTGTCATTAAACTCCCAAGGGACAGAAAATCCAAAATGTGATAAACTACACAAACATTCTATGATCTAAGAAATTCACTATATCCTTCCTTACGGTAAGAATTCTCTAACAGAAGGGTATTGTGAATATTTCTATGGAGACCTTTCAATATTGGGTCTGCAATATGAAATAAAGAGCGAAGGTGATTATTTAAATCATCTGAAGCAAAACTAAGTCTTAGCCTTGATTTTCTGAATAGTATAAGCCAATGGAACCTTTGACTCAAATCATACCAACAATTTTCTCAATTCTCAGAATCACTATGTGTGCCCAAGGTGGACAAGACCATCTCAGTATACTAAAAATAAGCAGACCATTAAAAGCCACCTGAGGCTAAGAAGGCTTGCTGGAAAGAGCAAACAGAAGCATTTTACCATTAATAAAAATCTACCTGGGGCTGGAGCGGATGCTCAGAGGTTAGAGCGCTTGCCTAGCATGCATGAGGACCTGAGTTCAAACTCCAACACTACACACACAACTAAGTGTCAGAGAAACAAGGGCCAAATGAAAAAATAAAATTGATTCTCTCATTTTCTCTATTCCTCTCTTTTTTCTACTCCTCAATCGTTTTTGGTTTGCCATTCCCACAAAGTAAAGATCATGACTAAGAACATGCATACACAAATGAGCAAGTTTTTTTTTTTTCACAGCTGAGGACCTAACTCGGGGGCCTTGAGCATGCTAGGCAAGCGCTCTGCCATTGAGCTAAATCCCCAACCCCTTACAAATGTGCAATTATTAAAAAATTCATACAAAAATTAGCTTCATTTGGTGCAATACATCGATATTTTTATTCTAACTGCATTTTTTCTCTATATAAAGTGGTCACAGGGTCACACCTACTAAATGGATTCCAAACCCAATCTTGACCAAAAACACCATTATTGTATATCACTATAGTACACGGAGGACCTCCACTTACAAGGGGCTCATAGCTGGGGACACAGTATGTGACATTACAGTTCCTGAAGGAAGAACTTTTGGTCTTTATGGCTTCTTTAAACCTCTATTTTCAAAATGCTCCATGGACATGTTTTCAAAATCTTAATCATCATAGTAGCCGTTTAAGGCAAGTATATTATTTGCCAACAGTTTACAGATGGAAAACAGGCTCAGAAAAGTAACTTGAGCATCATCACACAGCGTCACAGCTGGAGCGTAGACAACGGTGTGCTTGCAAATGGCACCTCAGAACTGACAAGGTGACAACACAGGTCCACGATCCTTTATCTGTATCACTTAGAACAAGATGTCTTTTACAAGTCATAATTCTTTTAGAATCGTAAAAGGTAATAAACTATATGCTCCATCCTCTTTTAACACTCACTTTATTATTTGGGGCAGCATTCCATGTGAAAGCACTGGAATTTCTGTCCCAAACACAAAATGTTCACACTAAGTGGGATAAATGAAAGACTGTTAAGTAGCTTCCCATTGGCTGAGTTGGGGAGCTATCAGGGGAGCTCAGGTCTGACAGGCTCTGCCAACCTATTATTTTAAAAGAAATTTTCTGAAGCTTTTCAATCAGAAATACTAATATAGGGTTTTGGACTTCTATGAAAAAGTACAAATTGAGACATTAATGATGGAAGTTGTTTCACAACATTAATTGGACTTCTAGAAACCATTGATCTTTTATTAATGATAATTAGAAGGTGCTGCCTCAAGGTTCTCCACTCAGGACACCACTAGGAGGCTTCTATTTCCATCAAGGAAAATTATGATATTGTCTGGTTCATGAAACCTCTGCTACAATAACAGAAAAAGTAGATTAAAAGGAGTGATGAAACCATGCTGTTTTGACAGTACTATCATAACCTACCACAACAAGAACATTCCTATTATACTACCATTATGCATTGGAACAGAAGCTTACCTACTCCTTTGTGCTGAGAGGAAAATCCAGACTTAGATTAGAACAGATGTGATCACCTGGGATCCTGAGGGGCTTAAAGAAATGCTGTCACCTGGGTCCCACACCTGAGACTGTGATTTGCTCAGTAAGGGGACAGCCTAGTATTCAGAACTTTCAGAAGCTCTCTGGAGGGCTCTACTCTGCTGCCAAGTTTGAGAAAAGCCAGGTTAAAATACACACTAAGGTGGGCTCCCAGGCTCAGAGAAGCCCTGGCAATGTTATAAGAAAGACCACTATTACCCCAAAAGACATCATCACTCAGCCCCAAACTGGCTCACAACAGGCCCCCTAAGTGATCCAGTATATGAAAAGGTTCCTATTTATAAAGTTCTGAGAGTATGAGACGGCAGGGTTAAAAGTTTCTAAATCTAACCACAAGGAAACAAATGTTGGCTCCAGCTCAGGAGTGGGGCTGCCCATGCCCAGGCGCCTACTCCCACCCCCACGTGGATTAGACTGAGAGCTCATTCTTTTGCTTATTTTTGGTCCTTTTTTTTTTTTAAGGCACCCTGCAGTCAAGTGCTAGGTACAGGAAACTAAAAGAGATTTCTGGTAAATAATTTGGCTTTCTTTGTCAAGAAGAATAAATATATCTTACTTGCTCCATCTAAACAGCCTCCCACTCCTCAGGAAGATCAAAATGAGGGGCAGAACAGTCTTGTTTTGTTTTGTTTTTTTTTTAAATACTGGTTTATAACTGCATTTTCCAAAAGACAAATTGGTCCCAAATTGCCAACGGAGTTCAGCTAATATTCCTTGGCTGCTGAAATAGTACAAAGGGCAAAACATAAGAACAACTCAGGTAAAATTAAGAAAACTACAGCCTCCGGGACTTTTCTGCCCTCCCCCACTTTCTGTGGCACAACTTGGAAAATTAAATCTTCCAAACAACTCAAAATTACATTCCTTGCCTCTTTAGACACGAAAGGGAGGTCTCTCATGTGAAGCCAAACATTCTCTAACACTTCCCCAGAACAGGGCTTGGTTACACCATGAGAAACCAAGAGCACGACAGTTAACTCTTATTAAGAGGCCAAGACTTCATTCTTTAAAAATAAAAAAATAACCAAATTATTAAAAGAGCATACAACTATGAAGTCCCTGCTCTGCTCCCACTTTCAAATGAAAAATGTATTTACAGACTTCCTTTGTTAGCTTTTCTGACTAGACATCAAATTATCTTCCTGAACTCTTGGGTCTCCCATTCATTTAATAACCAAAGCACATAGTTCATTCCTTCCTGGAACTGTTTACCACCATTGTAACAACTCTGACTCCATGCCACAATTTGAATCCTGCACATGATCTGGAATGAAACCTATAAACACCAAGAAAGAAGTGGCACTATGAGAAGGCTATATTAAGAGCCTTCATTGATGGGACTACATATAATTAGGACCATAAGGGGGAAATGAGTTGATTAGGCATATTTTTTCTTATTGAGTATAGTATCTACAGTTTATAACTTAGAAGAAAGGAATTTTCTACATCCTTTTATAGATGAACCTTTCAGCTTCAGCAACTCCTTTGTACTCTTCCAAGACCTATAAGCCATGCCTGACAAATCAGATGACTAGTTCCAAATACTATCATCTAAATTGGTAAGTGATATTCCAAAACTACAGCCAATAATAATACCTAGTACTTATTGAGCAATTATTATTTAAAATGCCTTGTGCTAAAGGAGAGATATACCAATTGAGATTAAGGAGCTTCCTTAGTTCTTACCATGACTGAACAGGAACAACAGAACCAAAACCTAGATCTTCTCACATTCTAAAACCTATGCCCTGAGCACTGCATGATTTTGCCTCAAGTAACACCTACCTCTAAAGCATAGAGCTGTGGGGGTAGGGGTGTACCTTTTAAGCTAAGAGTTATTTTAATCAGTTTGAAACCTTTAAAGCACTAATAAAGATACAAAGTCAGGAGGGTGAGGGTGGGAAAAAGGAAATAGAAACACTTAAATTAGATGTTCATTTTTTAAAAGCTTTGATGGAAATAAAATCCCCTCCATAGTAAATCTAGCATTTCTGTATATTGTACTACTTCATCCATCCAATGGCAGGTAACTAGTCTGAAACGCAGTCTAAATCCAACTGTGGTGCACCAGAGATTGACTGATTCTCTACAACGTCTTAATGCTTCCTCAGGATGGCCTGAGGATGGAAATACTGCTCTCCTTTTACAAATGGAGGAAACTACAGGACTAAGACATTAAAAAAAAAAATGAGGAAGAAAAAATAACCAGGAAAAAAAAGGTAGCAAGAAAAAGGTTAGAACATGCACTTACTGATTTTGAATTATATGATTAAGCACAGAATTTTTTTTTTTTTAACTAAGGATTGAACCCTAGGGAACTCTACCATTAAGCTACATTGCCAACGGTTTTTGTTTTGAGACAGGGTCTTGCTAAATTGTTGAGAATGGCCTTGAACTTGCAATCCTCATGCCTCAGTTTCCAGAGTCACTGGGATTAGAGGCATGCAATTGCCTGTCCCACTTAAGCAGGGAATTATAACTACTGGCCCCTCCAAGGAGAGTATAAGGACACCCGAGATTCAGCATTTCCACCCCACTTTGACCAGCTACTGGGATCCCATGCAACAAGCTGCAGCAGCCATGAGAATGTATAGCATGATCAGGAAACACGCAGAATGACAGAGGAAGAAGAAAGAACATACGAACATTTAAGGAGAATGTTGAGAAAGAAACATCATAGGTCCCCGCCCCCTGCATTTCTGTGATTTTTATTTTCCACAGTTTCAGTTATCCACTCGCAACTACAATCTAAAAATGTTAAATAGGGAATTCCAGAAAGAATTTAAAAAATTTAAATTGCATGCCATTGAAATATTGTGCTCACATACTCCATCCTCCCCAAGATGTGAATCTTGGCTTTGTCCAAAGTATTCATGCTGTATACATTACCCCCGATAGTAACTCATTATCCATCTCAGTTATTAGATCCACTGTTGCATGATCACAGTATCTGTGCTCAAATAATTCTTATTTTACTTAATCATCACCCCAGAACACAAGGGTAGCAAAGCTGACAATTTTACTGTAGTATATTTTTACAATTGTTCTATTGTATTACTAGTTATTGTTAATTTACAAATCAAAGTTATCACAGATATATACATATACATAGATTCATACACATAAAGGAACATGGTATATACAGGGTTTGGCTTTGTCCTATTTTGGGCATCCACTGGGAGTCATCCCTGTGGATAATGTAGGACTACTGTACTAACCAGGAAGGCTATAGATAAGTACTCAGAGGTAGATGGGAGATGAGAAGTGGTGACAACAGCTACATATCACTCCTTGGGGCAGCACAGAACAATGTGTATACGTAGGGTTCTCAGACCATGAAAATGGGTGAGAAGGCAAAAAAGCTGGCAGGAGGCAGGCATGGGAGCTTCATACACTTAATTGCCAAATCCCACCAAAGGGAAGAAAAAACAAATCAAGTGCATGGTAATCTAACCATGGCAGAAATACCAAACATCTCGACCAAGAGACTGACTGGCTCATGTTAATTTCCTCCACTTTATCACATGATATTCAAAGTAGTAATTTACTGAAAGAGCTACACAGCTGGAATGGTGCCTCAGCAGTTGTAGTACTTGCGAGGACCCGGGTTCAAACCCCAGCACCACATACACAATTAAGTGTCAAAGAAAAATAAATAAAATTTATTCTCTCTCTTAAAAAAATAAATAAGCTGTAAAGTATTGTGTATCTTATGCCAAGGATACCGTGTATCATTATTACTTCATATTTAATTCTGAAGTAAGTACCAATTTTGACAAAAGCAATCAGGTTTCATTAGCTGTCCTCACTGATATCTACATTCCAGGACAGGGTAGTCAAAAAGAATTATAAAGTCAATCACATATGAAGTTACATTTTCTAGTAATCACATTTAAAAAGTGAAATTGATTTCAGTAATATTTTAGACTTAAATAAGTTCTGATTTTAAACATATAACCAATATAAAATTAGCAATGACATAATAGGAAAAAATGCCACGTTTTCAAAATCCTGTCCACTTTATATGTACATTCCAACTCATGCTAAATTTCAGCTATATTTTATACAATTTAGATTTTATAAAATACACAATTGAAAATGAGTTCATATGCTCATTCTTCCAAAATAAAAAGGCCTTTCAATAAGTGGACTATTTTAAAATTTAAATCAAAACAAACTAAAATTAAAATGCCCCTAGGTGACACGAGCCACACTTCAAGTGCTCTGCAGCCACACAAGGCTCTTCTAGCTCCTATGCAGGATAGTGTGGCTCTAGACCTGCTCATGCTCACTTTTCAGGAAACAGGGCAGGAATCTAACTTTGTATCAGGAAATCTGTTTCTTAATCAAAGGCCTCAAGGGATGGAATAGTCAAAATTCTTCAGTGTCCCTCAAATAAAAGTCTCACTAGAAACTGAAGCCAGGAAGGACCATTTATGCCTTTTACTTTGAGGGCTAACCCAATTCCTGGGGTAATGCCTTGACTTGGCAATAGGAGCAACAATTCAAAATTGGGGAAGATCCTAAGCTCTGGAGCCCAACTTCCTGGGATCGAGATCCTCTGATCACTAGCCAGTAGCTTAACATCCCTAGGCCTTAGATTCCTCACTCAGAAAATGGATTAATATTAATAATCTACCTAAACAGGTTCTTTTAACAATTAAATAAACTAAAACAGATTTAAAAAACAAAGATCAGCACAGTACCTGGCATGCATTAAGAACTGAATAAATGAACGCTACTGGCTTATATCGACAGTTCACATGGCTTGCTCTAAGAAATACCACAGAGCAAAAAAATAAAATAAAAACTGTGTGTATGCATTCACATGGCATCCACACACTGGCACAAGTCCACAGGTAGCTCACTATGGCGATGTCAAGCAGAATTCACCTATACCATTAACAACCTCACAAGCAAAGCAACACATGCTTAAATAGGTCTTTCAGCAGTGTACCCTGTCAAAAGAGGGCACATAGCATTAAAAAAGAATGCAGTATCAGTAAAGGCATAAGCCACTGGCAGAATGAACAGGATACAGAGAGGACAAACCCCATCAGCCTTTCATTTGTAAGAAACAGGGACCCAGGGAAGAGGCAGGAGAGTGGAGAGAAGTACCAGTTGCTAAACAGGACAAACGAAATTCCGAGTGTAAGCACACATGGTATTTATTAAGTATAAGGAGTCTGGTTACATCTATTTTGAGATTTTTGTTTTATTTCAGTTTGCCAAAGGAATGACAGTCCATTGAGAATTACTGATGAACAGGTTCAGCACGTACATGTAGACGAACATGTTGGCACTTCCAGAAAAAGGAAAAGAGGTGGTGGAGTACACAGGGAATGAGCAAGATTCATGATTCCAGCTTTCGGATGAAAACAGATAGAAGGGGACAAAAGATTAGCAGCAAGGAGACTGCTGCTGGGATTCTGCCTGGGCACAGGGCTTGCTCAGGGGTCAAGGTAAAGTAATGTCAGTCCAGGGAAGAAACAGTAGGACAAAGCCAAGAAACCAAGGCTGGCTTTGTTGTAGGAGCAGCCCCACCTCCCTCAGCCCCTCTAGCCATAAATGAGGCTTCCCAGGCTTCAGGAGGCAGGAAGAATAATGAAAGAATAATTCTTCACAGCATCAAAACTTCAAGACACAACCTGCACAGACTGTTACTCAGAAAGAGGCACAGCCACTCAGAGCACCAACAAAAATCCTCAGGAGATGTGACTAACACTGCTGGCTTCCCACTTACAGCACTTCAGGGGCACTGAGGCAGCTGCTGGATTCCACTAGCTACAGACAGAGGAAGACAACGTGCTATAATGTACAAAGGAAGAAATCTACTCTAGAAGAATTTACCTTTAAAGCATTCTTTAAAGGTAATAAGCTCTGAAATAGCACATTTAAAAGCCTGGCAATGACTACTTTCTCTACCCTTCTATAGTAGGAAAACCTGAGGGGTCTCACAAAGGAGGAAGACAAAGGAAGTTCAGTATTAATAACAGAATGGCCTGCAGTTTTCCTTTCATGAAACAACTAGCTCAAACCTTCTGATGCAGTCCCTAGCCAGACTCTCATTTTGGTTACTCAAATCTAAAGTGGCCCAATTACACCTACTCTCATTTAGAGATGCTGAAACAGTAACTAGGAAATAGGAAGCTATAAACAATCAAGGGAGGAAGAAGGGAACTCCAGATACCTGTTTGAAATTATCTGTTTAAAAGAGAAAATAAACCCAAAAAAACGGTTTTACTAGTAGTAAAAAAAAATTTTTTTCTTCAAAAAAGCATGGTTTGTAGAATTTCAATGAATCATCTGAAGGCAGATGCAGCCAGAACTATCAGGAGCATTCCTCCCTCACAGTGGGCAGGACCACACACATGTCCACAGGGCCCAGTCAGGGTTTCCACACAATCCTCAACTTCCTAAGTATGGCTTACCAGGCTCATGACTGCGTTAAGACTCCCAACATTATTTTCCTTATTTGCCTATTAGGAAGGCTTAGGAAGATCAAGGTCATCTTTTAATTAGAGTAGAATCAGAATTAGATTGACCACAAGTTTCCAAATTCCCTGTCCCAACACAAAATCATTTCCTGCAAATAACAAGCATTATTTCTCCACTTTGCAAACTTTCAAGCAATCATTTTTGGTCCCTGTCACAAGCTCATCTCCACCATAAACTAATGCTTTTATAGGGTCGGTTTCACTATCATACCTGTAAAATTAGCAAAACAGAAAGGAAATTGTAGGGAATCCCTTTTCTTTGCTCTAGGTACAAGGCTCTGTGTCCTGCAGCCAGGGCACCAAGATAAGAGTGTTGACATCATTTTTCCCATGGAAGAAATCTGATCTCTCTAAAGAAAAGTACTTCCAGTCAACAGTTCTGAGCCTTCTGTTCCCTACTCACGCCAACTGTTTAGTTTGAGCGGTGGAGAGGGCAGACCCACTGCCACAATCTGGAATAATTACTAAGGTTTAAATGCAATATATCCTTAAAGAAACAGGATCAAAAATTAACAAAACAGGAGTTAGAGCAGTGGCTCAGCCGTTGGAGCGCTTGCCTGGTATGTGTGAGAACCCAGTTTCAAACCCCAACACCACATACACAACTAAGTGTCCAAGAAACAAAGGCTAAGATGAAAAATTAAATAAAGTTGATTCCTTCTCTCTCTCCTAAAAAAATTTTTCAATCAAAATACAGCACTATACTTGGACTTGCATCCAAAAATCTCTAGTCATTCTAGTTACTAAAGGGAATTTACCTCTATGGATTCCTTTCCTTCCCCTCCCTATGTCTTTCTCCCACTATGCCCAAGCATCCCACTGACCTACCCCAATTCAGAAGAGTATTCCCAAATCTGGCCAGTTCCTATGAACCTACTGCCTACAGTATACAAAACAGTGCTTAATTCGGTTTCACATTGCTGTTGTACTCCCCAGTACACCAGGCTGTCTCACACTTCAGTGCCTTTTCACAGGGTCCTTTGCCTGCAAAAATGTCCCACCAGTCTAAAGGGAAATCTTTTCAAACTCCACTCAGCTCCATCTCAGTGCAGCCTCCCTGACTTTGCTGTGGACAGCTTATCATTCAATCTGGGTTCTCACCATTTCTTGGTCATGCTTCTGTGGCAGTAAGGACCACACCATATTACAAACCATGGCTGCTGAGTTCCTGCTAAGCTATTAGCAAGAGGGTAGCATTCAAGGTTCTTTCTAACCCCTTGCACCCAGCAGGGCTGAACTAGGTCAGTGTCCAGCAAATAAGATCACATCTCTCCAAATCTGCAAGCCTCCTGAGGCCAGAAGGTAGGGCAAATTTTTGAGATCCCCCACAGAACACCCCATTTTTCCAGACTCCAATATCAAAGGCATTAAACAGGAATAGCATGTATGCAGTAGCTTATTTCTCTTAGAAATAAGACAAGCATTCCCAGAGAGTCTCTGAGGGAAACGTTTTCAACACTCCCCAACTAGAAGATTCAGTGGCTAAACCTCCCTGCCCCTTGTGGACTGTTCTGTTTCCACTTCATCTGTGCTAACTTATTTTACACCCAATCAAGTTACACTGAGATCCAAGGTTATCTTCTGGGGCAAGGACAGTAAAAAGGAATATTAAGGCTCATCAAGTACATAAAATGCCAGGAGAATCCTTCTTGAAAGTATACTCTGTTTCCCTTTCACCCCAATTTCACTGGAATGGACAAAGTTCAACTCATCAAGAAGATGCATTCCCAGGGAGCGACAGACCTTGACAATTATCACACCCTGAAGAATGAGAGCCAAACAAGAAATGCCGGCAACTGAACTTTGAGAAAAGTAAGGCTAAAAAAAGAATGCGTTTAAAACTTGCCAAAACAGTTCAGAAAAACAAAAGGATCCACCCTCTTATTTGTTGGCACTCACAGAAAAGAAAAGGGAACATATATTTGAAAATGAGCCATCAGACAAGACAAACAATTTTTCTAGATTTTAAGTATTTTTCTCCATGAAGGACAATCCAAGAAGAATAAAAAACATTAAATTAGTTAATAACCAATTTAATTCAATTCTGGTTGAGCAGTACTGATATCTCCAGGAATCTTATTTGAAAAAGCTTGGGGATTAGGGGTGTAGCGTATTGGTTAAAGTGCTCTCTTAGCACCCAGGAGACCTAAGGTCTATCTTCAGCACCATGAAGAAAAAAAAGGGAAAAAGGGAAACAGTTGGGGGAAGGCAGCTGTTTTGAGGCCTTTGCACAAGCTCACTGCTCTTAACTTTGAGCCACATGACTGTATTTTTCTGAAGATGCTTTTATTTTACCTAAGACTTAGGAATAATCTGCCATCTAATATAAATCTACACAGGGAACTAAACAGTCACTAATGAAATCTTGCCAGCCCTGGGTACAATAATGCAGAACACAACGAACAGGCTATTAAAGGCAAGCTGCACTCAGACCTTAAGGGTATGATTCAGTTTTCTGAAGCAGGTATTTCCAAGGATCTTGGAGCAAAACCACCTTGGTTCCAATCCCAGTTTTGTCTCTAATATGACTTGTGACCTTCAGGTAGTCACTAAACCTTGACTTCTTCCTCAGTAAGACAGGAGTTATATGCCCTATCTCTGAGGACTGTTGTGTGGGTTGAGTTAATTCACATCTGGTATATAAAAAGTACTTATTTTTAAAATTAATTAAAGCAGGACAAGAAAAAAATGACTTTCAAAAGTATTTCAGGGGCAATACAATTTACAGAATTATAAATGGTTTCATTCCAGGACAAGGACTTCCCCTGCTCCCTACAACACAGCAATTCTTTAAGTTACAGAACAGTCAGATTTGACAACTCCTATTCTAAATAACTAGAAATCTGATGTGCCCACTGACAAACTCAAGGTCAACAAGATCGCATGTTGTACAGTGAAAAAGAGCAAAGATCTCCCAACACCCAGCACAGTGCTCTTTAGAGGATCATGAATCTGTTGGACTACAAACATCCAATTGTTAATGAGATTTTCCCCCTAAATATCAAAAGAAACATTCTTTATAAATCCAAGCACAAGGGCTCTATTATATATGGAGAGAAAACAAGTCACAAATTGGAGGAGGCCGGATACTCTATACTTCTGTGTGTATGTGGTGGCAGAAACATGAGATTCAGGTTCAAGTCCAGATTTCAGCTCCCTCAACTCTAACATTTAGTAAGTCAACCAAATTATGAGTCCTTTTAGTTAGCCACGTGGATCATTTCTGTTGCACCTAATGCACATGGTATGATCAAATAAAAGTATATCGTAGCTGGGCATGGTGCAACACACCTGGAATCCCAGCAACCTGGGAGGCTGACGCAGGAGGATAGCACGTTCAAAGCCAGCCTCAGCAACTTAGTGAGCCCCAAGCAACTGAGGGAAACACTGTCTCAAAATTAAATATAAATAGGACTGGGGATGTGGCTCAGTGGTTAAGTGCCCCTGGGTTTAATCCCTGGTACCAAAAAAAACCCCAAAAAAACAAAAAAACAAAAAACTAGGTACTGATATAACTTCTTCTTTGTGTTTGCTCCTAACAAACTCATGTATGATATGAATAGGGAGAAAACAGATTTGTAATACAATCAAAGATGGTCCCAAATTTGCTATAGAGTGGATTCACCAGAGGACTTGAGCTTTATATACTCCTTATGACTAGTTCACCCCTACCAATTAAAGCAGAATGTCTGCAGTGGCAGCCAAGCATTGGTCTTTTCTAAAAAGTTTCCTGTAATTCCAGCGTGCAATGATGTTTAAAAAGCACTGGACTATGTATGCTATTCAGCATTCAATACATCGTATCCTTTCTCACTGTCCACACTAATTCAATGTAGCTCCTTCATTAGCATTAAGTCCAGCACCATAGCCACTAGCCCCATGTTGCTATTTAAATTTGAATTAAAGTGAAATTAAAATTTAATTCTCAGTTACCCATTTCAAGAGTTCAAAAGCTATATGGGATTAGCAGCCACCATATTGAACTCTGCTGACATTGAACATTGTCATCACAGCAAGTTAATCTGGACAGTGCTCCTCTAGCCAACACCTTTCATTAGACATAGAAACTTCGTAATAATATACTACCTTGAATTCTTTAAATAGTAAAGGTACGGAAAGTCTAGTCTTAACATCCAAATCTGCATTGTTCAATACAATAACCACCAGCCACAAGACGCTACATGCACTTGAAATATAAAGTAATTGAGGAAATGAATTTAATTATTAATTTTAATTTTAAATTCAAATTTAAAACATGGTTAATTCATTGATTAAAAACAAGTTTGGAGCAAATTTGATATTTGAATCTACTTTTTCAACTTCATATTTTATAGTCTAAACAGAGACTAATAAAAATTCAGCAACATATTGAGAGATGATTTAGGAATAAATCACATACCAGATTTCAAAGATAAAACATTAAAAAGAATATAAAATATCTCACTAGTAATTTTTATATTAATTGCATATGGAAATGATAATATTTTGTATATATTGTGCTGAATCAAAGATATTACAAAAAATAACTTCAAAACCTCTATCTTCTAATGTGTATGTACTGGAAAATTGAAGGTTATATAATTTACATAATATTTCTATCATTTTTCTAAATGATTAATTCTTTGAAGGCAAGGATCAAATAATTATTCTCATATCCTATGAAAGAGGGCAGCTATGGGCAAGAAAGATATCAAACAAATGTTGGTCAAAATATTTTGACTGCTCCCAAGTTTTGTTACTCTATAGTGAATTTTAACTATAAACTTTGCGACAAATTGCAGGTTCCCATATATAAGGTATGCAATGAGAACTTGAATGGTGACTTTCCTATCTTTCATTGCACCACACATAATGGCTGCTGAATATAATAAACATTTGAAATCAAATAAGTATATCATTGATATTTCAATTTAGCTCTGCATGCATAGAACATGCTGTTCTTTGCCTCTATTGGTTCCATTTGGACCAGATATCATAGAAATTTATCATAAGCTTAAGATTACATAACCAGCAGATATACAAATCAGCCTGCTGAAAAGAGAACTGATTTTCACAGCTTACTTGGTTTATAGACTTCATATTTAATGGGCATATACAGAACTATCTTAAATTCAACCCAAGACTATGATAAAAGCGCCTAGCATAATTCATCTTATAATAACTCTTCTTTTTCAACAAAAGTTAATGTAGAAAAATATGTGTATGTTTGGTGACTGGGAAATTAGAAGGAAATTTTGGTGGTTTCCAAATCAAGTGTATCAAGGCTGTGACAGCTTCCAGCTCAGAGAATCATCTGTTGTTTTTAGTACCTTCTCTCTGATCCAGGGTAATTTCCCTTATATAAAACAGGTAGAGCTTTGTTATGAGAGGAATTCTAGTTACTTGAAGATTCCTTAATGCAAACAGATGCCATCCTCTTCTACCATAAAGTTGGCAGGAAAAGTAGTAAGTATAAATTGAAACAATATGTACTTAGTAAGTCTATTAATAATGTTTTATCTTATGCTATAAGATCCAAAAACAAAACAGGAAGAGGAAAAGGGGAGGAACTTGGGAATCAGAATGACCAAATTATGTTCTTCTATTGCACGCATGTACAAATATGCAACAACGAATTTCACTATGTATAATTATAATGCACCAATTAAATTTGTATATTAAAAATTCTCAAATATGAAAGAAAAAAATCAATTCCATAACATGAATCAAATCACTTAGACTTTGAATTCTACAGAGGATCTAGAAAATAATGTAAAATAACAAAGACTCCATTGCAATCTTAACAAAAGCAGAAATCAAAATCAGGGCATATTCATGAAAGGCCTCATTCCAAAAATGCTTGGTTCAGTGGGAATTCAGATTTGTGGGTATGATTTGCATTCCAGTCATTAAGAACTAGCTATCAAAATGAGCACAGAAAGCAGAGTTCCCTCTGCATGTTCATAAGAATCAGACATCCTTTTCCAATCTTTCCTGCAGCAAAATTTCTGCTTTTGATACTTTAAGTTCCTGAAACACAGAAAAAAGTAAAATAAAATCAGTCTGGAGGTATGGTGATTTTGACATCCAGGCTGGTTATTTCCAATCTCAACTCAATTGTTGTGTAACCAAGGTCTGCCTTGGTATACAGACTGGAACTTTATTCACCTCTGAGCTCTTACAATTCAACAGTTGGCTCAAAAAAAAAGCACAGTTACCTTTAACTCTTTTAACTCTATTGCACACTTCCCACATCCACATGATACACTCTTCCTCAAGATTTATGTAGATTTAGTCTCTCCTTCAGAGAGTTCTGTATTAATTTTTCAAAAACATCATCATCTCCACCTACATGCAAAGCATAACCTGAGATCCATCATCCTCCTTTGAGGCATTTCCAGCAGTGTTCCTGCAGTCCACCTGTGTCAGTATCACCCAGAGTCTGTTAAAAAGCTCACCTTCCAGGCTCCATCTCTGACCCTGCAAACAGTGTTTCTAAGGGTGAACCCCAGGACACTGACTGTAACAAGCAGTTCAGGATGGCTAGTCAAACAGCAGGACCAAAAGTATTCACTTTATGAAAGTTAAATAATAGTATAGATAATTATGTTAAACTCCAAATGTGGAGTGAAGACAGTCACATAAAAAGGATATGAGAAAACAAAGACAGTGTTCCAGTTTGGGAGGAACAACTCAGACAGAGGCATGGAGTCAGGATGTGTAGAATGGAACTGGAGATGAATGGTAGTGTGAGTAAATGTGTCCAACCAGAGCATAGAGCTCCTGTTCAGTCTCTGATGAGAAGAGGTAACTTAGGATCCCCCTGCAGAATGACCTGAGTGACTAGCCAAAGAGTAATTTTGAGTTAAGGAATGATGATATCAAAAGGGGTCTATCTAGCAATTATAACAGTGGTATAAATTTGAAGGAAAATTAACTGGGAGGCCTATTCACCAGTAGAGCTATGGTAACAGCAGGAAGGACTAAGCCCTCCTTTTCTGGCAGGCAGAATGATTACCCCAAAGATGTTCACCTCCTAATCCCCAGACCTGCAATATGTTACTTTACATGACTAAAGAGCTTGACCGGTATGATTCAAGTTAAGGACCCTGAGATGGAGAGATTATCTTGTATTATCTGGGTGGGCCCAACCTAATCACATGAGTCCTCATAGGTAGAAAATCTTTTGAGGTTGGAGCCAAAGAATCAAGGAGCTGGAAGCATGAAAAGAGTTCTGCCTGACATTTCTTGCTTTGAATGTGGAGAATGGGGGCCATGAACCAAGGAATGTGAGTGGTTTTTAGAAGCTGGGTAGGAAAAGAAAAGCAAACGGATTCTTGGAGCCTCTAGAAGGAATGCAGCCCTCCTGGCCCTTGTGAGATCCAGGCTGAGCTTCTGACGCAAAGAATTATAAAATAATAACTGTTTTTTCTACTCCTTCTTCTTTTCCTTTTGGTTTTGTTTCTGTAGTGCCAGGGGATCAAACCCAGGGCCCACACATGCTAGGCAAGCATTTGGCACACACACCTGTAATCCCAGCAATTTAGGAGACTGAGGCAGGAGGATTGCAAGTTAGCAACTTAGTGAAGCCCTAAGCAACTTAGTGAGACCCTATCTCTAAAACATAAAAAGGGCTGGGGGTGTGGCTCAGTAGTTGAATGCCTCTGGGTTCAATTCCCAGTACTTTAAAAAAAAAAAAAAAAGTCACAGGTGTTAAGGAGAAGCATAGGCACCGATATAATTAGCCTTACATCACATTCACAAACCTTAACCTTCACCAGTCTCTAAAACCAATGAGAAGTTTTGGGGCAAATCTACATCACTACAATTATAGTAATGATTAACAGCTATCTGTTTATATTTGCTATTCCATTGTGAATTTCATATAGA
Organism: Aplodontia rufa; assembly: GCA_004027875.1. Lineage (NCBI taxonomy): Eukaryota > Metazoa > Chordata > Mammalia > Rodentia > Aplodontiidae > Aplodontia > Aplodontia rufa. Next base: position 242,880 of record PVKS010000098.1, read on the forward strand.
ACTGCTTTATACTTTACTTTTCTAGATTCAAGCAAGCCTCCAGTCCATAGTAAATGCTCAATAAATAAACAATCTTAATTCTCAAGGATTCCATTTTACCCTCTCAGGTCTCCAAATTCCTCACCCAATTCTGATAGAGTCCATACTTCTTGCCCATAAATTTATTTCAGATATTTACCACTCTACTTCCAACTCCATTCTTTCAGTACTAAAAGCTATGCATTATCATAACCACGTATGATAACAGTATATGGTATTATTCAAAAACATTTCATGATACTTCATCAGACTATACTTCCTACTAGTAAATGCTTTCAATTTACCCTACTTCTCTCTAAATTATTTGTAACAAAGAAGAGCAAACTGAGGTGTATGCTATAAATGAGTCTTGAATCAATCAACACATCACATTCTTCAGAAGCAAAAAGCCACAATTTAGTTAACAGACATACTGAATTCCACATTCTGGTGCTGTTCTTGATTCTGACTCACTGAACAGGTATGTTAACTGAGCAAGGCAATCATTTATTAATAATTCTAAGAAATGAGGTGACTGCTTTTTACACTATTGGGATTGTACATTAGTACAACTACAATGGAAATCAGTATGGTGGTTCCTAAAAGGTCAGGCATGGCACTACCATATAACCCAGCTACACCACCCCTCAGCATTTATTGTGAAGAATTGAAGTCATTACACTACAGTGATACATGCTTTCCCATGTTTATAGCAGCACAATTCACAACAGCCAAACTATGGAACCATCCTAGGTGTCTATCAACAGATGAACAGACAAAAGAAAATGTGGCATATATACACAATGGAGTTTCATTCACTCATGAAGAAAAGTAGGAAAATGGATGGAACTTGAAAACATGTTAAGCAAAAATAAGTCAAACTCAAGTCAAGAGTTGTGTATTTTCTCTCATATGTGGAAGCTAGAGAGGAAAAAGAAAAAAGAAAGGCCAGGGGCAGGAATCTCATGAACATCAAAGGGAAATCAGAGGAAAGAGACCAGGAGATACAAGGAGCGGAAGGAGAAAGGAAGTGTGAAGTGATATTGGCCAAATTATACTGTTATATTGTATGCATGAACAAATACACAGCAAATTCCATCATTATGTACAATTATAAGGCACCAATAAAAAAAATTTTGGGCATTGAAAAAAGAAATGAGTTGAACCAAGTCATCTTCTTACTATTCACTAGATAGATAGAAAAAAAATTTGATTAAAGTAAGAGTTTGCACAGACTAAGTTGCCCTGCATCTCCAGACCTTCCCTTCTTGGATTTACTTAATGTTGTTTTTTTGGTTTTTCTCATTCAAAAGTATTCATCAGTACATATGCACACTGGGCCTCTGTGGGAATCATCCAATGAAGAAAATCATGACATTAAAACAAGCATTAGGGGCCCTAGTTCAATACTAGCATCCCTCAAACATAAGCTATCCTCTCTCCTGGACACTCGGAAACTTTCCACTGGGGACTGCACCAGTGCTTTCCCTCATTCTCTATTGGTTTATTTGCCTTGATAACATGATTTTTTCCCCCAAATGGCCTACTGATTTTATTCCACTTTCCTATTTATGTGCTTAGGCTGCTCCCCTCCTCTTTTAAGTACCTGGTTCCCCCATCCCTTTAAAATGTACTTTCCCTTCTGCTTCATTTTTCCTTTTCTGCCTTCCCTCTGCTACTGGCTTTCCCCTCGCACTTCCTTCCTGTACTAAGGAGAATGGCTTCCCTGCTGCAGGGCTCTCCTTGTCAAGAGAATACCTCAGAGGCAGGTTTTGAACACTACTGGGCCTTCCCTGTGGAACAGATCCTTCCCCTATCCAGAGACTTGCTACAAAGGCCTAGGGACTCTCTCAAACTTGTCCCTACTTCAAAGCAAGGTACCTGGCTAGAGTTTTGCCCACCTGCCCCTGGAGATGGCATGGGAGGTAGCTTCCCATGCAGGCTCTTACTCTCTAGATGTGTCTTCCTCTGAGGAGCTGGGAGCACCAGAGTGGGCACATTCCAGGTGGGGAGTGGTTCCCTCTGTGGCCACCAGCTTCTCCAGGCCTTTCTCTGACCAATTCATTGGCATTAACAGCCATCCAAGGCCTCATCCTATGGCATGTGAATGAAAGCTCCAGTCACTCAACAGCCCCTGAAGATCAGGAGATTGAGCTTAATGAAAAGCTCCTGGGATCCCCTAATGCCACATTCTTCACAGCAAGACAGCAATGGAGCACGCATTTAACAAGGGCTAAAGGACAAAGTTTTAACCTGACAGGGGCGGGAAAAAAAAAGCCTCAAGTCAAAGATAAGCTTTTCCTGTGCCTTCTGCACACTATTTGCTACCTGTAATTTCAGCAGAATTTTAACAGCTCTTTCTCAAGGGTAAATGTTACACCTACCCAACGAGAGAAAGAATTTTCAACTTGATATGTGAGAATTTTCACTTAAGTGTATCCAAGAACTAGCAGTAAGTCTAGTCTTAAATTTATTATAGGATACAAAAAGGTTAAGAAAATAAACTATCTTTATGACCTCAGTGCATATCCCAAATGAAACACACACATACCTACTACTTTTTCATTTCCTCTACAATAAAGAGCTTTCTGAAGTGTTCTTCCTGAGCTTTCTAAAATGTTTTTCATTTCATTATCCTCATTTTTCATGTTTTTAAAACCATGTTCTCCCTCATGAGCACACCCTTTGGGGGTGCATGGTTTCCAGTAAGGCCCCAAAGTACCTTCTGTTACACCAAATCTCCCTTTCCACTTTCTGCTCATTGTGGCTACCCAGGCTGAGAAGGCATGCAGGGCTCAGACAGATTCACAAACTAAACCAATCAACAACCCAAACATAGTTTAGCTCTTTACTGTCTCCACTCCTAACTCCCCAGCTAACACTCTAAGCAAGCTGCTAACCAAGAAGCAAAACCAGGAATTGAATTTTAGCTCCTTTTGTTTTCTTCTCTAACAAAGAGACTAATAAGCAGTGAACCAGCCAGAAGGCTGGACAGCAGGGGAGGAAAAGAACAAAACAAGCATCCTGGCAATCCACAAGCTGAATCATCTGTCCCTTCCTCTAACATCAAGAGCTGAGGATTCCACACTCCTCCTCCCTGCCCATGTTAATGATCCCCCAAAATTCCCATTTTGAGCTTGATGTGGAATGTGCTTTTAAACACAAGTATGAAGGGTATTTCTTAGCTTATGGTTCCTAATGAAGGAGACCACTAATCTTCAGAGTCAGCCAGTCCCAGAATCCACTCCTGACCTTTCTTTCAGCCATATTCACACTGAGGCTAAACTCTGCTTTGCACTTGGTCTGGGAAGCTGAAGAACAAAATCCTGCTGCTTCCACTGCATGAGATTAACCACTAATTGCCATCTCACCTGACACAACTGCCCTCCCCATCTGGCCTTGGACAAAGGGATGCAAAGAAAGCCTACTCTTCAGTACAGTTGCACAACATCTTCTCCCACATGCTTAAACAGGGTCCCCTTACCAGAGAGAAGGATAAGGGGGGCATGGAGGGAGAGGGAAAGAGAAAGAATACAAATATATTCCAAAAGGCCCTTGTGGGAACCATCTGGGCAATCACATTTTGTCTCATTACAAAAGTGTTTTTAAAAAGACTTTAGGGGTGGGGGCAAATTCCTACTACCCACATATTTGTGTTCACAAAGAAGTTATTTCTCCTTCAACCCGCTGAAGGGTGCGTGGTTTCTGCCCACAAAATAAGGTGGCAACCCTGAGTAAGGTTCTAGTGGTAACTCCTGGGGGCAAAACGTGTGTGTGGATGAAGACACAGCAAGCTTCTGTTGTTCTGAAATGCTACCAAAGATACAAGGGTCCAAGCTGGAGAGGTAGTTCAGTGTTACAGCACTCGCCTGGCAGGCTTGAGGACCCAAGTTCAAATTCCAGCACCACATACATAACTAATTGTTTGTGGAGAAACAAAGGTCAGATGAAAAAATAAATAAAATTGACTCAAAAAAAAAAAAAAAAAAAAGATACAAGGGCAGAGGGAGCTGCCTTCCGCACAGCCTCTCATAGTTACATAAATCATGCTCCTAAAAATCCAATTCTATCCCACAGGCCCCTCAGGTCTTTCAAGAATACAGAGAGGAAAAAAATCTAATATCTTGAGTGACCAAAGCAACAGCAAATTTATTCACTTAAGAGTAAAAAGAAAGAAAGAAAACTTCACAGACCAGGATGTCTCCCAACTTACCCCATTATTGAGTTAGCAATACGTGAGGGCACATTCCACCCGAAATTGAAATTTCAGCCCATAGAGGGAAGTATTCCATGGCTGGGCTTCCTCCAAACCCTTAAAAGCAACCTAATTCTGTTCATGCACAACATGTTCCCAAAGTTTAGTGTTTAAGTGTGGGGACCCTGTAGCAAGTAGCTGACCTCAGCCACTTTCCAATTGCAGAACCTTGGACAAGGCCGCTAGCCCCCTAGCTCAGTCTCCTCATCCAGAAAAAGGTACTAACAAAAGTACCTACATTAATCAAGTGAAGATCAAAGGAACTAACATTCATAAAAATGCTGGCCACAATAAGTAGTCCATATGCATGGTTCATAAATTGGAGACCTGTGAGAGATAAGAGCATAGACACATACCCGATATATTTTGGAACAATACAAAAAATTCCTCAAAACAGAAGGCCAAAACTTCAAAGCTAGCACCTCCAGCAGAACACAGAGGAAGACAATATTTTAGCAGTTACATAATCTTGTAGTTTTCAGACTTTTTTTAAGCCCTAGAATATTTTGTTTGACACAATCTTCCTTCAGACTTATAAGGCAGAATGAAAGTAGAACAGCTCTGATGCAGTAAGGATAGGAAGGGGATGCAACCTGGAGACCAAGTGGCCAGCCACATTCCAAAAACATCTCTAAAAATCCCCACACGGGCAGTGGACACAGTGAACAGGTACACCATCTCATGATCTCGTCCTGTTTTTAAAGATGACAATGTTGAATCACTTGGAAAAATGGAGTAGACAGGTCAATGCTGAAGACAGACTGACAATGAGATTTTTTGTGTGTGAAAATTTGGGCAGAAGCAAGTGAAGTCTGGCAGGTGGGAATGAGATGGGAAGTTAGGTAATCAGACATGTGGGGCTAACTAGGAAGGGAAGAGGGGGAGCTGGAGATGACCTTGTTGGCCTCCAACTATAGGAACTCTTGTATGTGCGTGATATGGTGTATTGTGGAAAATAAATACTGACCAACCACTTTTTTAAAACAGAAAAATAATGAAATGCTGTTTTGAAGAATTTACCTAATCGAAAGCAAAATTAAAAAAAAAACAACTTTTGGCTTTTAATCCTCAGGTACAATACCAAAATGTCCTCTCAAATGATATGACTTTTAGATATCATAAATATGAAAATTTTTGAAATCTTCAATAAATGAAAGGCTTGTAGTATGTAAGGTACTCTTACCTCAATACTCACTGTCCAATACTACTGAAGAAAAAAAACAATTACGCTGTCTTTACCTCAGTACATTACTTAGAAGGCTGGTTGCACTGATTTGTTAAATCCTTTATTTCATCTTTTCTTGTGTCTTGTCCTTTTTTTTTTTTTTAAAGAGAGAAGGACAGTGAGTGAGAGACAGAGAGACAGAATCAATTTTTATTGAGTTTTTTGAGTGAGAGACAGACAGAATCAATTTTTATTGAGCTTTTCACATGACTTTCGTTACTCTGACACTTAGCTATGTACGTGGGTGCTGGGGTTTGAACCCGTGTACTTGTGCATGCCGGGCAAGCACCATAACCACCGAGCCACTGCTCCAGCCCCCTGTCTTGCCCTTTTTTAATGTCAAAAAAGAAAAAAAAAATATGGCTTAACTTCAAGTTCTTATTAATACAAGTTAGATTTTATGTATAAGGCTTTGAAATGTGCAAGATTTTCCACATACACATTTGGTTCATTGTCTAATTATTTTTCTAATGCAAATATTTACTTTTTATTCTTTAAGCAGTCAGTGGTTGAAACTAGTCATGCATTTTTTTAAAAAAAATTATTTCTACATGGGTAACTGAGAATGAGCTATACAGCTAAAGGCCTTAAAAATAGAGGAAAGTGGCAATGAGTAAATTTGGAAAAGGATATGATCGGTATCCTTGAAAAAATCTGTTTGAATGAGGAAAAATTTACACCAGAAGGTGGTAATAATTCATTTGGCCACTCCAGAAAAACGCATGAAGTTTATGTGGTCTGTCAAATATGTGACCACATTAATGCTTTGGCAAATATGTTTAACACTGTATCAGAGAAATAATTTCGATAAGCAAATTTCAGTTTTAAATGACTGTCTTTAAAAAGCCACACTCCTACATAAATTTATGTGTGCTTTAGGTAGCCAAGCAATGCAAACAAGACTTTAAGTAGGAACATTTAGTCTATTCAGCTCCAAAGTTCCACTCAAATGATGTGCACCTAAAGGGAAGAGTTTCCCTCTTCTTTAGAAGCTAACAGCAAGTAATTTTAAACCTCTCAAAGAGGCATTTACCATAAAAATCTTGATTGGTCCTTCCCTGCAGGGATGGGAGCCCCACAGACCTCCCATAAAAATAGAGTTTAGAGGAAGAGCTCAAGAGGGAGGAGAAAAGAAAAAAAAAAAAAAAACTGAGAAACCTTACACTGTTAATTAATTTTGCAGGAGTACATGATAGGAAATTTTTTTTAAAAAATCCTATAATCTAAGATCATTAAAGAGAAGAGAAAAATAGCCTGGAGTGTATTCCCTGCAGATATAACTGCAGAAAAACAAAAATATCACACATGTAATTCAAAAATCCTACCTTTCAGGAAGGAAAGACCAGAAAACAAGGAGGGGATTGGCAAGAGGGAGGAAAGAGGTATTAAGTCTATAAAATAGCCATCATCTAGTCCTTTCTAGCAACTAAGAGACACAAAAGTCCTTATACAAAGAGAAACATTTAACACCAGCCTCTGGTGCCCTTCGTGAGTTCAGTGTTCCTGGTCTTTACTATGGGCTTCCACCCTACCCAAGGACATCAGAGGCTTCAACTTGCCTCTGCCAGGCATAGGTTTGTCAGTTGTTTTCTTTCTTTCTTTTTTTTTTTTTTTCACAAAGCCAAAGTACATGACTTAAAAGCATTAAACAATTCTGTATTGCAGAGACTTTTCAAGGGACAAGATCACTAGAAACACTGGAAATCCAGATATATGCATTTAATCAGCTATCTGCAGGAAAGCTTATGTGTTATCAAAGAGAAATCTCCGAGGATTTTCTTTTTTTTTTTTGTTCAGATTTTTTTTTCTTACTTCAATGTGGCCTCTGACCTGTTATAAATTCATGACTTTAAAAAGGTGTAAGGCTTAAAGAGAAGTGCAGAGCCTAACGCATAGGTGTTCAACGAATGCTTTGATGAATGCAACATTCAGGTTAAGACAGTACTCAAGTTTTATAAGATGTCCTTTTAATCATACTAACAATCCAAAAAAGAGAACATCCCCAAGCATTTTACTCCACATTTAGCTGTCAAAGAAGAGAGTTTTATGAGTAATTTCCTTACTCCTGTCGGTTTGAAATAAGGGGATAATCTAGTATAATCCCGACAATTAATATTTCAGGAAGATTCTTTTATGTTACTCTTTATGAACATTATGAAAACTACAAGATACACAAGTACCATGTCCTTTACACACACATAATTTGTGCACACACTTAGAATCAACTTAGTAAAAGGAAACTATATATAAACTGATAAATTATTCAAAAATTTGAAATAAACAATAGATAATGCATTTGCTAAACTAAACATCAAATATAGAACAGTACTTCTGTTATTTATGTTTTCAAGCCCCAAATACTAGGTGCAAACACATTTGCTGCAAAAATATTTCTTTATGTTACTTCCTTACAGATGCAGCCAGGTTATGGTCCAATGTTTATATGCGGGGGGCGCAGGGGATTCTGGAAACATTTACAACCAAGAGCACAACCTGCAGGCCTGGTTAATGTCTTATACTGACAAAAATGTCACCTTTGAAACATTTGTTCTCAACTGAATCACAGGTAAGTGGAAACCAAAGACACTGTGGATCTTGTCACATTTTGCAAACATTTTCAACTAGACACCAGCATTGTTAAGGACTGCAGAAAGTATCACACAGTAATACACGGGTATACTTTTCATGTACACGGCAAATAAAAGTGATACAAATGGAAGAATAAGAGTGCTAAATTACGTACTCCAAGTACAGAAGGTAGTCAAAGAAAAGTAAAATCACTAAATAGAATGGAAGGGACAATATAATAAGTAAGGGCAGAACACCAAGGAATGGGATGTATTTACTGAAGTCATCGAGGCAGAGGGTGAGAGAATGAAGGCGATGGGAAATGGAAATGAGATACAAACACATGGAAGGGACATTTCAAAGTAGATGAAGATGGGTAACCAAACAGCTGTATCAAAAGGAAAAGGTGGGGCTGGAGTTATAGCTCCGTGTAGAGCAATTGTCTACTATGCACGAGGCCATGGGCTCAATCCCCAGCACAAGGAGGGGGAATGAAAGAAAAACACAGTGGGCCTACGTTGCACACTGTAGGTTGCCAGGAAGCTTACTGCTATTTAATGAAATCACTTTATTATCACCTGTAATTATCAAATAATTTTAAAATACTTTGCTTGTATCATCCAAAGAAAATCTGAGATTTCCTAAATCAAAAATGTTGAATTTTTTCACATAGCCCATAGAAGGTTGTGAAAAGTCTTTTACTGTCCTCTTCTCCTTCAGAGTAAGCATCATCACTTACACTAGAAAAAAAATCTAAACTCAGCTATCCAAGGAGAGTTTAGCTGCCTCTAAACTGTAGTGATATGACTTGCCACACACCTTCCCTCCTTATTGCCTCTTTTTAACTCAACTTTTTAAAAATTTTCCTGTCTCCAAATCAAGGGTAGCTTTGATACCTCAAAAAAAGCACCAGTTGTGTTGAGAACATATGTGTGTATGAAGAAATGTCTATAACTATGTACAGGAAAACTAGCCAGGGTACATTTCCCTCTACTTAAATACTACACATATGAAACAATCTGCATATCTGCAGATTCTTCCTTAATGACTGTCCGAAACCAATTACATTTAAACAACTGCTATCTTCTTCCATTTCCTTTAGATCATAAATTAAAACCATTATCTAGTTAAATCCCTACGGCAAAACCAACAAAGTACTTTCCACTTTCAGCTTCAACTATTTACCTTTGTAGTCCACAAAGATGCAGTATTTGGTTTCTCTAAGCACGCTTTTTAAAAATGCTAATATTCAATGATAGTTTTCTGCACCTCCACGTACCTTTAACCACCATCCACCTCATGCAAGCTTGTTTCTTCTGCCCTCCCTCATTCAGTACTTTAAAAAGAAATCTCAGGGAGCATGTCATTTCACCTGTAAACATTTCAAGATACTTCTGAGAAAGATCTTATAAAGCATTGCCTTTGAGTGATTGCTTATTTTCTACACTTTTTTTAATCAAATAATTTTCCTATTAAAATGACTTCACCATTTGCTTAGAATTAAAGAGTGCTGGTTAAAAAAACATTTTTTGAGACTGTCCATCTTAGTCCAGGCATACAGCATGGACGCAGAAATCATTCAATACAATGCCAAGCATGAAACTAGCAAAAGTAAAATCACATTCACCAAACACATGGTATAATTTCATATAGGTTCTGGAGAACCAACTAAGAAAGTTGGAATGAAAACCAAAGTCTGTTCAAGGTTGGAACTTCCCCAGTAGGCCATTGTTTCAGCTACTGTGGCTGTTCAGAAAGTGCCATGAGTCACCTTTAAAGAGGAGCTGTGATGCTTTGGGGGAAAAGACCCCTGTGTGATCTGGGGAGGAAGGAGGGTGACTAATAGACTGCTTATCAACCAACTGGCCAGGTCCCTTGAAGGCTGGCTGATGACATTTCTAGCTATGCTGATTAACAGATTAATTTAATACTAGAACTAGGTGTGGAGTGGTGGTTGTCAAAGTGTAGTCTCCTTTAGACCAGCAACATCACCTGGGAACTTGTAAGAAATGCAAATTTTGAAGCCCTAACCCAGTCCTGGTGAACCAGTTACTTTGGAGGTAGGGGCCAACAATTTGTACTTAAACTCTCCAGGTGATTCAGATGCACACTGATATTTACAAGAACCGCTGGTCTAGAGGTAACTAACCACATGTGATTATCTAACTTAATTTTAACTATCAAATTTCCATCTTCCTTCTAAATTCTCAATTTCTTTAAGGCTTCCTATTATATTTAAATATATTCTCCCATGACAGTAAGAAAAAAACTCTTCCAGCCCCATCCTGCTCACTCCGCTTTTGCTCAAACTACTGCCCTCTCCATAATCAGCCAATCTTCTGGAATACACTGTGTAAACAGTCAGTTCTATCCTGACCCTCTGAAATTCACTATTGTCTGGCTTCTGCTTCTTCCAAGATACTGCAAACCTTCCATCATCATGCTTGAACTCTCAGTGCCAAGCATGGAGCCTGACCCAAACAAGGCTGAATCAACATTGAGTGAATGTACAATGGACTTCCACACGGCAGACTCAAATGAATCCTCCTCAGTACTGAAATATATTCTCCTTTGGCCTCCATGATGGCACCACACACTTCTGCAATTTTTCCCATGGGTCAACTCTTGACCCTATGCTGATTATTTCTAAAGTAGCATCAATGATCTCTCTTATCTCTGAGCTTAAGGCCAGCATTATGGTTCGAATCTTGAATGTTCCTCCAAAGGCCCATATGCTAAAGGCTTACTTGCCTGCCTGTGGTGCTATTGACAGGTGATGGGAACCTTTAGCAGGTGGTGCCTAGTGGAAGGAAACTAGGTTACTGGGGTTGTGCCCCTGAAGTCCATTTTGAGACCCTGTCCCCCAAGAGATGAGTACCTTTATGCCACCACACAATCTCCACCATGATGGTACCTAACCACAGAACCAAACCCAAAGCAGCCAACCAGTCAGGGACTCAAGCTTCTGTAACCAGGAGCCAAAAATAAACTGTTTCTCCTTTTAAATTGCTCTTCTTAACTATTTTGTCATAGTGGTGGACAACTGATTAAAATATCCAGTGTACTAACAACTGCTTTAGACATCTCAAAAGCACACAATCTCATCATCATCCTGTTCCTGGCCCCTCACACTCACCCACACACACACAAAAACTGGCCATTGTGTGCTCCCTATCTCAAGGAATGGCACTGCCATCTAACTGATAGCCCATGCAAAAAACTTGAACTTCTCCTCTCCCTGTATTTCTCATGTCTAATCAATCACATCTATAATCAGTTCTTGTTAGACCCACTTCTCACCAACCGCATATCATTTCTCCCCTGAAACAGAGCTTCCTAGTCATCTGTGCTGCCCGTACACCCATCCATCTTATTCATTCCCACTGCAGTCTTAGGGGTTCCTCTAAATGAACTCATTCTCCAAACATGATCCTCAGATCAGCCTCAGCGGCACATGGGAACTTGTTAGAGATGCAAGTTCCCAGGCTCCACCCCAGACCCACTAAATCACAATACAAGCCCTGGAAGTACAGCACATCAATTTGTGTTTTAACAAACCATCCGGATGATTATAAAACACAATAAGGTTTGAGAACCAAAGCTTTAAAATATCTGCTCACCAATCAGAGAAATGCAAATCAAAACCACATTAAGAGTTTATATCACTTTAGTCAGAATGGCAAAGATCAAGAATACAAATAACAAGAGATTCTGAAGAGGTTGTGAGGAGAAAGGAACTCTTGTACATTGTCGGTGGGACTGCAGACTAGTACAACCACTCTGGAAAGCAGTATAGAGACTCACCAAAAAATTAGGGATGGAATGAACCACCGTATGGCCCAGTATGGTCCATTCCTGGGTATTTTCCCAAAAAAAAAAATAAAATCACCATATTATAGTGACACAGTTCCATCCATGTTTATAGCTATACAATTTATAGTGGCTAAATTACGGAATCAACCCAGATGCCCGTCAATGTATGAACAGATCAAGAAACTATATTATATACAATGTATATATACAATGGAGTTCTACTCAGCTATTAAAAAGAATGAAATCATGGCCTTTGCTGGTAAATGGATGGAAATGGAGAAAAACATGCTAAATGAAATTAGCCAAACTCAGAACCTCAAAGGTTGAATATTTTCTCTCATATGTGGACACTAGAGTAAAGCAAAGGAAAGGGTGAGAGAAGGCCAAGCTTACATAATAGATCCATCAAACATGGGTTAACAAACAAACTGGTGCAAGCTTGGTTGAATGGGAGGAAAGGGAGAAGGGAGGAAGAGGTGGGGGAGGCTGGGGAGGGAAAAGGGGTGATACAAACACTGTATGGTATATTTTGTACCTCTGAGATAGTGAATAGTTCCCATGCAGACATTTAAAACAGGAAGTCAAAATAATTATATATACATATATAATAATTATATATAATTATGTATATATATAAGAATATATTTAAGCAATTGAGAGGATCAGTGGAAGAATAAGACTGGGGAGAGGGACTGGGGAGTGAGCGTTAGGGAGGGAACTGAACCAAAATATATGGACATAATATGCACATATATGAATATATAATAACAAATCCCTTCATTATGTAAAACTGTAATGCACCAATAAAAAACAAAATATCTGCTCAAATAACTGCTGACTGAAAGCCTTCACTAGAGTATCATTTTCCTACATTAAAGGTCAAATACTTAAATATCATTCCTTTACTGTAAAAACAACTACCCTAAAAAGAGAACTAGAAAATGAATAGAGAATAGGACTTAAACAAATAAACAGATAATGGATGAGCATATGGGTAAGAGTATGGATAAGGGGTTGGCAGACAGAATTTGGTATGAGAACTGTGACTTGTTGAGGGAACTGAATAAATTTAGAATGACCAGCCGAAGAGAATGAGAAGGTAAGCTATCTAAAATATATACTCACAAACAGAGCTTGCTTTCCTTCATTTCTCAGGTGTCAAAATTTTGTCAGTTTTTCATCCTATCATTCTGTCTCCCTCTGCCAATCAAAAAAGAAAACACAACAACAACCTCCGCAACACACATTAACACAAAAAATCCTAGCTACCATTTCTCTTTGGGTGTAGGGGTGGGGGGAAGGGGAGAGAGACACTGAGGCTCTCTTCAGCTGCCTCATTTTCAAAATAAGCACACTGAATGAAATGACAAAGTCAAAGGCAACTCTAAAATTTCATTACCTGTGGTCTCACTTGTGCTCTGCATACATTATTTAGCCTGTGAATGTTGTTGATTTTGACTCCAGAACTCACACTTTCAAAGGGTTAAAAAGATACTTACTCTTGCCTTCCCTAAGTCTCTTTGAAATTAGCAATGTGAAGGCAGTTTTTCTTTGATTCCCATCATTTTGTAAAGGTTCACATTTCAACCATATCATGCCAGCTGTCAAGATTTAGTCATTTCTGACTTAAATAAGAATTTAATGATTTTTTTCAATCATAGCATTCTTTTTGCTCCCATAGTGTCCTCTCATTTTGGTGTGGAAGGGTAAATGAAAACTCTTGGAAGAAAAAAAATGTTAACTTGCCTCTGTTTTCTGCCTAGAGACTCCAAAATAAAGACTTCCGGTGCATATAAGAATGTGTCCTGAAATAACTTATTCTTTGTTTGTTTTTGAGCCACAAGATTAGTCACTATTGTGAACCAGAGATACATATCAAGGATAGCTTCCGAAACTAACTCAAACTAACTCATGCTACGAATACTGAACCCAGTGAAGACAGCTTCAACTTCATGTTCCGAGAACACACTACTTTCACTCTAAGGCAAAGCAAAGAATCCTAACCCAAACACAGATAAGCATTCTGTTTCCTGTGTCCTTATCAACAATATAGTTTATCAAGAAGTAGGACATGTTAGCATTTATGACCATACTGACAACCATTAAGATTTTGAATTTTTCTAAGTATAAAGTCACAGCATGCACATTTATCAAACTTTTTTTTCCGTGTCTTCCCACCAGCAAGCAACTTTACCACTGAGTTAGCTGCTTGAATGCCAGATCAATTTGCAGAAAAGCCCTAACTCTTGCATATGGGTAAAGGCAAGTAGATCCAAGGGTCTTTTAAGTCCACTTATTGCTGTATGGTTTGTCATTAGACATTGGCAGTGGAGAGGTCCACTTGGCAGGATATGCAAGCTCATTGCTTGCTCTTTACTACTGGTTAAGACACTGATTTTTCTCTCCAATATTACAAGTATGATTCTTTTAAAATAGTAAATCCACCTAAAATACCTGTTGACTGCCTGTAGAATATACAGAGTTTAGTAAAAGAGCTAAGTACTGCCTGAGAACATCGTTAGGGAACAGTAGAGCAAACTTATTAAAAAAAAAAACTGGAAAAAAAATAAATGGCCCAAGCTATATTCATTCAACAGCTAGAATCAAGGTGGTACCTCTTTAGGAGTCAGTGCCTTGGCACCTTTAACCCCAAAGATGTTGAAGAAGGGAATGAGTATTACATGCCATGTAATGTGACAGACACACTAGACAGCTACTCATTCAATGCTCTAGAACAATCAGCAAGGTAGGGAAACTGCTCCCAATTTACAAGTCAAGGTTCAGAGAGAGATGGTGACTTAAAAAGGTCACCTTCAGTTTCAAAACATCTTTTACATTTAAAAAAAAAATGTTGAAAGTTCTTTTCTTATTTAATTACCTTATGCTCATTATGTAAAAGAAAGAAAATGAAGCTTGGCTTTATTTGAAAAGCACAAGACTTCTCTTAGGAAAAAATTAAACCTAATACAATGTTTAGTTCATTTTTTATTTTCAGGGTGTAAGCCTGTTAGATTTCCAATCAACAAACTAGCAGGATTTTTCAAATTGACACAGAAAAATTGTACATATTTATGGGGTACCATGTAGTATTCTGATACACGTGTACATTATGTAATATTCAAATCAGGGTAAACATATCTCCACAAACATATATAATAATATCTTTATAGTGAAAATATTCAAAACCCTTTCTTCCAGTTCTTTTGAAATATAAACTAGCAGTTTTTAAAAATAGATGCAACACTGTTAACAGTTTCTCCCTCAAATTATATTTCATCTTTGTTAATTCCCATATATTACATACTTTCTTTTTTTCTATACCAAGGAACTTTTCTAATAAAAGCCCAACATTCAAAAAAGTTAGGTTCATTAAATCTACACTTAAATTAACTCTTGTAACTTATATACAAAATATTACATCAAATTCCACTTTATAAGCCAGCCAAGAATCTGATTTTTTTTTTCTTTTCAGTAACTGAAGAGATTTTTTAATTGGCTATACTTTCAATCCCAAAGAAGTCATCTTTGTTGATTTTCTACTCTCAAATACTGGAATCATGAATGTGGGCAACTGATGATTATGCCATTTTTATAAAACAAATAAAATTTCAGTTTATGAAAGTATCAAATAACAGCAGGTTCTCCTTCTAGCCACTTTAGCCTTGTACGAGATTCAAAATGACACTGGCCCCCTAATGCCATGACTGCAAAAAACAGCCTGTTTACCTAGAGAATATGCTGCTGTGTGTCACAGAGCTCTCCAGGTCTAACCCACGCCCTGAAGCAAGTGTGCCTTCCCTTGCCACTAAAAAAGAGGCCACACAAGTGGCTCCAACACAAACCAGCAGACAATTTGTACTCACCTACACGATGCTTCAAAACATTTGAACTAATGTTAAAAAAAATCCCATATTTGAGGTTTCCAAAAAAAAAAAGATGATGATGATCTAACAATACTGGTCCCCATTTTTGTATGAAGCTGCAGTATCTACTCTTCCCCCTTCTTCCAGGGACTTGATCTGTCATTTGTGACTCTAATTTAGAAACTTCATCAACAACTTGAGTTTATCTGCCTGGCCTTTGGGGGCATCTCATTTTATGACCCTTTTCTAGTTACAAGAGGAAACTGACAAATTACTTTCAATTCTGGAATGACTATCTCTAGAAGATGCATGAGTAAACAATTCAGGACACCATGTCCTACTTACTCTCTATTAAGCCAGTGTTGAACAGGCCTTATTTTCTCTAATGCCTGGGTAGGTTTCATTTGAACACACTTCCCACTTTTATCCAAATTTCCTTTTCTGAGCATGTCAAATGCTAGCATTTCGTCATTCTGCCTTCTCGTTTGGGCATTAAGACAGGCATTCAGGGAAAATTTTAATAAAAACACAAAGTTTCCATATCTTTTATTTATCATGACCAAATTTAAGGTAAACACCTCATTACAAATATACATTTGATAATGTTTCTATTTTCCCTCCGCACCATAATTTTTTTTTTTTTTTTTTACAACAGATGAGAGAGAGATGGAACTGAGCAAATGGCTTCAAAATGGCCTCTTAAAAAATCCAAGAAACGGACAAAAGGCAAAAACATTCCAGGACCAACTGTATAATTCTTGTGCGATAGGCTTGAAAAATGTCCAGTGGAAAACTGCTGTGTCACTTTTGTCTCCGTAGTTTGAATCTGGAATTCTTTTTAAGGGACCATGTTATTCTAGACGTGAGAGAGAACGGAGTTTCAAATATAATCAGTTTTAGGCAAACTGGTAAACCATTTAAAATAAGGGGGGGCACATTTGGGGGAAAGCATAATCAAGGTCTTTTTTTTTTTTTTTTAAACCAGGATTAAATCAGTCCATCAATTTAGTACCGGTCAGGACCAATTTCTCATGTCAGTACTATTATTGCTAAACTACAGTATCTTTTTTATTACAAAAAGTGTATGCTATTCTACCACTGCTTCTTTTTTTTAAGAGAGAGGGACAGAGAGAGAGAGAGAGAAACAATTTTTATTTAGTTTTTCATGTGGTCTTTGTTGCACTGAGACTCTGTTGTATACATGGTGCTGGGGTTTGAACTCACATACACGCGCATTCCAGGAAAGCATGGTAACTGCAAAGCCACCGCTCCCAGCCCCTCTACCACTGCTCTGATGCTACTAAGTTTCTCTTCTCAATATACTCACATTCTCTTCTAGTTGACCTTAACAATATCCAATACAAACAGGCATGGCAGGTAATGATATATAGTCCAAGAGATTTATAACTTCTGTATGTCAGATATAGTGTCAAATCTAATGCCTAGTCCCATTATCTCCAAATATCACCGGTTATAGACTACACATTTGCATCCCCTACCCACAAATTCATATGTTAAGCCTAAAACTCCAATGAAAAGGTATTTGGAGGTGGGGATTTTGGAAAATAATTAAGTTTCGAGTGTGGTGTCCTCATAGTGGTATTAGTGCTCACACAAGGGGATGAAGAGACCAGAACTCTCTCCCTCTACCACATGAGGAGACAATGAGAAGACAGCTGTCTGCAAACTGGGTAGGGCACCTTCACCAGACACTCAATCTGTTGGTCCACTGATCTTGGCTATCCCAGATTCCAGAACTATGAGACACAAATGCTAGTTATTTCAGTCACTCACTCTATGGTATTTTTGTTATGGCAGCCAAACTGACTAAGACACTGTCCAAACTAGATTCTTATTATATATAAACATTGTGGGCAAAGGAATCTAGCTATTATTAACCAGAATTCCTACTTTCCCTTCAAACTGCATATTTGCCACTGAGAAGTGGTTTATCACCAAGGACTTCATTTCCTGGGGCCTTTGTATCAAAGTGGAATACTAGAACTATTTCTCACTGCCAGGAACACCAGGGGAAGTGATGGACATAATTTCTACCCAAATGTGGCAAGTGTCTTGTCTTCACCCTCTCCTTTCCATATGGTACCTAGCTTCAGGGTATTCCACAGTCCCTGTAAGACCAGGAGAGAAAAAGAGCAACCTGCTCACGTACCAAGAACACCTACTCCTTTCTGTCACATGAGGAAGACTCACAACAGGCCACTGAAACTCTGGGATTTATTATAATGGATACCATTTACTTCCTAACTTTAGTTCTAAATATATCAAGCATGGGATTGAAATTGATATAAATTTATCAAGCATGGGATTAAAATTCTGAATGCTGTGTGTAAAGTGACAAATGAAAGGAGAAAAATGAAACCATAACAGGTGTTCTGGCGGTAAGGATTACATTTTATGCACATATTTATAGCTCCTAACTGTATACAAGGAAGAGTAAATAGGATTTGAAAGGAATAATCTCAGATCTCTGAATAGCGAATCAGTCCAAGTTTAAAGAGCACTTTGTGGGTAGCAGCCTCTTCAAGACTGAACCTTAGTATATTTCTAAAAAAGCATAGTCAGGTTCCCAACTGCTCCCAAAAAGTATCTCTCAATATCTATCTATCTCTCTCTCTCTCGTCTGTCTCCCATCTCTCTCTCACACACACACGCAACACCCACATCTACTCTGCTGAGTTATTTTTCTCTCTCACTCCCTGATAATTCAACCAGCTATCTCTCTCAGTTCCACCTTTAAATAAAAATCCCAAAATCTCCAATTTCAAGAGGGATACTCTTTTTTTGTTGTTGTTTTGTTTTTTAAAGAGAGAAACAACTTTATTGAGTTTTTCACATGGCCTTAGTTGCTCCAACACTTAGTTGTGTACGTGGTGCTGGGGTTTGAACCCGGATCCTCGTGCTTGCTAGGCAAGCGCTGAAACCGCTGAGCCACCGCTCCGGCCCCAAGAGGGATTATCTTATAGTCTAGAAAAGCCCTTCACTTCTTTTTACTACTTTTATTAATACATAATACATTATCAGTTGTTACGGTTATTGATACATAATACACCATCAGTTGTTAAGGGTTTTTTGACCATATACATTTGGTCTCCCTGAGCTTCTGCCCAAGTATCAGTGTACACCCCACTAAGTGTATGGAAAACCATCTCTTCAATAATAGTATTCAGGTATTTGCTATGTTTGATGATAAATCCTAAGGAAAAATGAAAGAAAAGAAGGAGATGCCAAGGTAGAACCAATAAGGAATATCTAAGTATAATTACATGCAGAACTTATATTCCAAAAAATTTTTTTATACAGCCCATCCGATTTACCTTAAACAGGTACATGAGAGAAGGTGAGGGTGTACATACACATGGCAAGAATCTAGGCATATGATTCCAAGACCTCCAGAGACACATTAAGCATCCGATTGTCCCTCTGAGACTTTGACAAATGCTCCCAAAGTTTCTTGGCCATGGAAAATGTAATTGAAATGAAAGTGCTACAGCTTGCTGGACATAACTAAGTGTGCATTTTGTAAAATCTAGATATGGAAAACACACATTTGAGTGCATAGTTCTGAGGGGCTATTCAGGGATTAGTATCACATTAATGTTAATCCTGCAGCTGGGCTGGCCAAAGAATTCCCACCCAAATCCAGGCCCAGGAACTCTGCATAAGCAGCTTAGGCTTCCCCAAAATGGCATGAATAATGAAGGGAGCTAAGCCTACCTACCTAATTATGGCACATAACAAAAAAAAAAAATCAAGTCCCTAAAAAGCCAACTCCCAGACCACTGGGGCAAGTAGGAGGTATAGTCTAGTTAACAAAACCACTGCTGTGTTCTGCAGGGGTACTTCACTCTGGGGCAAGACCCTGATGGTGTGGTATCCTGCCTTCATGGCAGTGCCACCTAATCATTCACAAAAAAACTAAAATTAGAAGTCCAACCCGGATCCAGATTATGAGGGAAGCTAAGAAAGCACTAGAGTTTCTGTGTACTAGATAAAACACAGAAGAGCAAATGCCTACTACTTACATACCTAGTATGACTCAAAAGATTAGAATCTCAAATTCAGTTTTATTTCAAACAAGAACGAGAAACAAGAACACCAACAAGCAGCTTTCAAAGGGCCACCAGATGATATACTATCCTATGCCTTCATCCACCCACACCCCCTAACATTTGTAAATTTGAGAGAGGCCTGATCTCATGTGGAAATTCACTGGGCATACCTTTCTGCTATAGAACACAGACCACACCAAGTTTATGTCTCTGACTCCCTTCTTTGCTGTTCTAGGTCAGAGTGTATTTTGTAAATAGCTAATTACTAGTCAACTTCCAATAGTCTGAAGAATCCTTCTAAAAAAACTCAATGGGATAATTATAGTTAAATATCCTACTACTCAGTTTTGCCATTGCCAGCCAAATTTGCTTCATAAATGTCCTTCTGTTTCTACTCAAAATGGTCTTTCTGCTTACAAGACATTAATAGCACCAGTTTCCTCTATCATGCTAGTAATAATTCATTGTTTAGCCATGCATTTGAAATTTTCAAAGCTAGAAGAAAGCAGGGCGGGACACAAATTTTCTTCAGCCTACATCAGACTATTTTTCTCCCACTGCTGTCTGCACTGTTTTTTCTTTAGAAGGGTGGGGCCAATTGTGGGGGAGGACTAGAAGAAAACAGTAATAGTAGGAAAGGAAATGCTGACACTGTCATATCCAACACCCTCTAATCACAGCTCACGAAAGTCAACAGTCACCACCAACCTAATGTGGTGACAGGCTGTCTTCAAGCACCTCCAGGCCATTATTCTCCTTATCTCCCCATTTACTTTCTCCAGATTTTCTTCTGTCATCTCTCAACTAAGCATCAGGCCGAGGATCATTGGACTTCATGGTTGGACCAACCCTCACATCCTCAGGACAATACATTAAGAGTTAACTCACTACACAAAAGACAAAACTTCCCATTCTCAAGCTCAGCCTGGTGGTGGTAAGGGAAGAGAAACTGGGTTTATTTTCTATCCTCCGGAATATCTCATTGATGTAACAACTTTCGTCTATGAACCTATGTATGACTTCTCCCATAAAGTGATTTGCCACAAACAAGGGTACACTACATCTTTAACACAATCCGTATTCTCCATATTGTTGTATTGCAGTAACTAAAAAGCACACAGGTAATGGATTATAAAGCACATGAGAAAGGTGCAAGATAAAGGGGCAAAAATTTTTTTTTTTCTGATTTGGCCAATAAGGGCCACACAGGCAGCCAGACAAGGCCAAGAGTGACTGTGACAAAATTAGCTCAGTGGCTTTGGGTTCAGGTGTTCCTGGGCTTTGTTTGGGCAGCCCTGATCATGGGAGCTGTGGGCCTGGAGCTGCTCTCACCCTGCCAGGAAGTCCTGTGGCCACTGCCCACCTACTTGCTGGTATCCACCAGGTGCTACATTCTGAGCATGGCCACTTTTCACAACTGCCAGGATACTGCCTGGGAAATTCAGAGCCAGATTCAAGAGGCTCAAGCTGATTTAGCCCGTAGGGGATTATGCTCCTGACACTCTAACCCTATTCCCACCCAGACAATGCTCACTCCCATTCTGCATTAAAGAGCAAGTTTATTTTCCTTAAAAAAAAAAAAAAAATCTGATTCTCTGCTTTGTAGTACATAATTTCCCCTTCTTTCATTAGTTTCGGAGCATCCTGTCCTTGAATACAGAGATGTAAGAATGTGCTCTTATGACAGAAAATTAGTGCCATTTATTGAGCACCTATTAATAAGGTCCAGGATCAGGAGATGACATAATTTAAAAATACATATATAATAAGTTATAAATACTACCCTAATCCGGGACCTCATTTAATGTTAATAGCCCCATTGAGATGAGCTCTGCTAATATACAGCAAAAATTCAATCTCAGGTCTGCCTGACCCTGGACTCCAGGCCCTTGCCTGCTATGCAAGCTGAAACTTCTTTCAAAGCTAGACCTCTGCAGAGTTCTCCTGTATTATCTTACACTCCAGAACTCAGGAACTATCATGGAGTATATCCCTAGTTATCTCACTCATCTTTATAATTGTTATAATCTCAAGAAAGGCTACAGTTAATTAACAGTCCTGTATACAATTTAAACCTCAGAAGGAACACCCAAAGATTTGAATTTATTTATAACAAGTGACCAAAGGTCTACTTGCAATGACCCGGAAGTTTATTCTCAGAAAAGATTTGCCTTTCTCTAGGCAAAAGGTCACCCAAGGTACAAATTTAGAGTTTTGGACAGGCCATCTGCTGATGCATCTGGAAACAATGGGAGGAGACAGGAAAGGAACAAGATGCAGCCAAATCCCTCAGATGTCTCAATTGTGTGTGTGTGTGTGTGTGCGTGTGCGTGTGTGTGTGTGTTTCCTGGTGCATCTTTAGAACAATACTGTAAATTAAAATGGGTGTGTCCAATCTTCAGAAAATCACCATGTTTCTCACAATGCTTCCACTCCACTTTCAATTATTGCAGAATCAGAAAGATTGAATCATGATGTCAAGCTTTAACATGCTCAATCAACATAGGTAACACCAGAATGAGAGTAAGCTGGAAATGAAGACTGAATCATCTCTGAGACTATTAAAAAATCTAATCAATAGTCCCTAAGTATGGGAAGAAAACACATTCAGCATCTGAGAATCCCATTTTCCTTTTACAGAAACACAAGTCAAATACTGACAACAACAGTATAAAACATATCTCACAGAACTGTGTGTATATATGTACACACAGATAGAGAAATAAAATCTTTTCTCAAATATATTCAGAACACTTCTCAGGTTTACTTTTTCAAACACATAGCACATTAATTTCTCCTAATTTGCCAAGGCACTAATATGTCAAGTTTCACATGACAGCAAGATAAATTAGGACACCTGAATCTAAAAACGATACATTGATGCTTAAATGACCAAGATTCAAAATCATGATGGTTTCAAAAACATTCTGCTCATTTACTGAAGCAGTTGGAAAGGAGTATGTATTATATCATCTGAATCATGAAGAAATTATCCCTTTGCACAAAAAAAAATGAGTCTCTTAGATTAACTGTGCTTATACAGCAATTCAGTAGACAAACATTTTAAACTTTAGGTTATGGAGACATTGGTACATAATCCTAGATTAACTCAATTTCTCTTAAGTCTAATTTTCTAAGTTTTTACTCCAGTATCTCAAATTTTATAATAATCTTATGAGGGTAGGGATTATTTTCTCCACTTTTTTTGGAGGAAGCCACCAAGTATTAACATGATTTAGAGCAATGGTTCCTAAGGATGATCTCTTTTATTCAGGTAATAAGGAAAACAACTTATTTTAAAATAATAATTTTCTAGATCATGACTAAAAAGCAAAGAAAAATTTTAAAAAGTCAGTTGAGCATATGGTCCCAAAAATAATTTTTGCCTTTTGCAAAGCAAATAATCATTCAAAGCAGAGGCAGTCTGGGAATTGCACTAAAGGTCCACTTTTAACCATCGAAAAGGGTTGTGACATCCAGGTGTAATTAGGGGGCAACCACAATAAGACACCACATATAAATGGGACTTTTGAACTCTACCTGGTTCTGGTACATTGGAAATAGAGGCTTATTTTGATTACAAAAAAAAAAAAAAAAATAAAGAGTATCAGTACTACAACAATATAAGAAGGGCTATCAATTATTTATTTTCATTTTTTGATTGTTTGACTCCAGAGAATAGTGCTAACTTGGTTTTGCTGTTTGGAAATTAGCCAAAGAATTTAAGAATAGAATTATCAGAATACTATTATGTAGTAAATAACACATTTCTACAACTATCATTCACAGAGATTTGACCAGCATTTCCAACACAGGCACTGAGAATCCTACAGTATGATTTAGCATTAATCAGCAGTACAGAATGGAGGGCAACTTTCAGACTCCCTGGTAGTTACTCCACCTAAAGTAGCTTTGCCTCCAATCCCATTACTGAAGCTATATACAAGCTCTTACCCAGAAGGTAAGATCTCACAGACCTGTGCCCTCTGCTTTACGCAGGAAAAGGACCTATATTGGTTCTGCAGGAGGAAAAAGCACCAGAAAATTAATGTAGAAAATTGAACTGCATATTTCATCTAAGCTCTTACAGGTTAAAAAAAACTTTAAGGGGTTAACTGACTTAACCAAAATTCTAGGTTTCAATGCCCACAAATGTAAAATGAGCAAGCTATTTCTGAAGGCTTGCTCAAGTTCCCTCCAGCTCCAATAATGTCTTCCAACTTAAAACAAGAAAAGAAAAATGACACCCTGAAAGGTGAAAAGTAAATAAACATTACAGACTTGGCACACTCATACCAATGTGATTTGATCTATGCTTGTATGGGTATCTGATGTGTTATACCAGACACTGTAAGAGAAAGAAAGGAATGGCTGGATTCCTGATCTCCAAAATCTTGGGAAGGAAATTTATAAACAAAAATTTGCACACACATCCACGCAGGAGTTAAGTTATGGAACAAGACAATATAAGATTATGTGACCAAACGGAATTTATAGACAAAAAGAAAAGTAGGTAAGAAATAGAAAGGTCACTGAATAGTCAGGGGTTGAAACTAAGCAGGAGGCAATATTTATGGAACTGTCAAGTACCAGAAACTATAACCAATGCTTTAATACCACCTAATTTAAACCATGCTGTAATCTAGGAAAATGCACTTGCTATTACACAACTTAAGAACATTATAGCTTCTTATGTGGCCAACATGCTCACAGAGCTGAGAAGGAAAGCCCAACAAAAGGAAGTAGGAGTTGAACTTAACCCTAGATATTGGTCTTGTGCACTTCTAAAACTCCATATAAATGAGAAGCACATGCCAAGAAAATCAAACTGAGTATCTGACCCATTCTATTTACCAAAGAATGTCCTGCAAATAAATGAGACACTCAAGGAACAATTTCATTCATGGGTAAACTCAAAAGGTCAAATCTGGAGCCTCAGTACTTAGTCTTCAAAGCTTTTGTGGCCCAGTCCCACTATCCCATGAAAAGAGGTGCCTATCATGAACCCATACACTAAGAGAGACAAACCCACAGCCCAAAAAGGCAATTACACCACCAATCATCCCCATCATTTCAGGTAAGAAAGCTCAGAGAGGTTGACAATCCTGACTCCAAAGTCACACTCTCACTGGACCAATCCCTCAAAGCTATACGCTGTTAGAAAATAAACACTGAAGAAACAGGAGGAAGGACTGCTCCACCAAGCCATGTCCTCACCATGGCTCCACCGGTGATATGAGGCTGGGCTGTATACACATTTTAGAAGGCCAACAGAAAGAAGTCGACTGATGGAAAAGCTGGACTGAAACTTCCTTGGAAAAAGCATTAGAGTGTTGCAGTTGTCCTCAGCACCTGGCACCTCACAGAGGTGCCCAAGTGCTGTTGCTGTTGTTGAATTCGTAAGACTAACCAACACAAATGTTTAAGGCACTTTTTCTCATATGAGTCTACCAAAAAAGAATCTTCGGTCCATGTTTTACATTTAAAGTCTGCGGTCACAAACTAGTATAGAGAAGAGTCAGTGGAGTTTAGAGCTTAGCAGTTTTCCCATTTTAAATATATTCTAAAAGTTCTGAAAGACGACCCTGAATTCCACATATTCACTCTCTGATTCTCTTTGGCAACTCCTTGTGACCTTCACTAAGTTAAGAGGCTTTAAAATGAATGGAAATCTTCTAGAAGCAAGATGAAGGTCATAATCCATCAAAATAAAAAGACAGTGTCCCAAATCAAGAATCAACCAACTAAACAAATTAATGAATCCCAAGTATATAACAGATTAAGTGTGAAGAGCCAAATTTTGCTTGCCCAGAATGCAGTAATTAATATTAAATATACGTGCAGATACACCTCTAGCATAAGGTCTCCTCATTTGTACTTCTACAGCCTTTTGTACCCTAAGGAGAGAAGAATGTTAAACAAAAAATGAAGTAGTAATTTTCCCTTAGAGGACATGGGGCAGTTAATATCACAACTGCCATCTTCCAAATTCCCATTTCCAAACAGAGTTTAGTGGGCAGCTGAATTCTATCACTGTACCACCCTTCTGAGCTTCCCTTCCCAGAATCTCAGCACCCTTGCAGAACAGAAGACCATATCCCTAACCAAAGAAATGGCCCCAGGTTGCAAAGTACACCAGGCTGATGGGCAGATGGGCAATCTTAACACACTACTTGCACAAGAGGAATAAGGGTGAGATAAAGACAGAACACAGGACAATGGACCCACAGATGTTCCAGGCCAGGATTCTCACACCTTCACCAAGGACCTTTTGACCGGAATACAACACCCCCCACCCCAATCCCCAACCAATACTCCTTCAGGTAAGGGTCCTCTAGCACAACATTCTAGATAGTTAGTATCCAGTATTAAGGCAAAAGCCCATCAAAACATGTTTCACACCCTCTGACACCAAGGCAAAAGGGAAGGTAAACAGAGATGAATAAATAATAGGTGCTTTGCAGACCACCCAGATGCATTTACCAACTCTTCTTTAATTGCATATGAAGGCACCTAAGACTAGGACTGTCCGAAGGCCTAGACTCTTTTCTGAAGAGTATTGGCTTCTCTTTCTTTTTTCTTTTTTTAATTAAAGAGAGAGGGATAGTGAGTGAGTGAGAGAGAGTGAGAGAGAGAGAGAGAGAGAACCAATTTTATTTAGTTTTTCATGTAGCTTTCATTGCCCTGACAGTTATGTACATGATGCTGGGATTCAAACCCACATCCTCGCGCATGCCAGCAAGTGCCGTAACTGCCGAGCAACCACTCCAGCCCCTCAAGTAACATGTTTTGGTTATTAACTCCAACATTACTAGCTAGGTGACATTTGCCGAGCTACTTAACTTTTGTTTTCTCATCTACAAAATACAAATAAGAGCCCCTGCCTAAAAGCTGGGTGTATAGCTCAGTGGTAGAGTGCGTGCCCTGTGATCAGAAGGACCTGGGTTCAATCCTCGGTATTCCCCTCAGAAGTACCTGCCTTGAAACTTATTTGAGGCATCAATGTGTTAAATTAGTTCATCTTCATAAGGCACTTACAACAGTGCCTGAAATGTGGTGAATGCTACACTGATTGACAAGAATTAAAATTTTTAAATAATTTGTTTCTCTTCATAGGCAGCTATAAAACTTGATAGCAAATCAGAGGAGAATACTAAAAAAGTTTAAAAACAGATAACCATGGCAAAGTTTCTTTTAGGGACAAGGGAAATGTTCTAAAATTAGGATTGTGGTAATGGAGACAACTCAGTAAATCTAAAAATCATTCAAGTTTACACTTTAAGATGGGTGAATTTTATGACATATGAAGTATACCTCAATAAAGCAATTTTATTTTTAGAAAGAGCACAAACATGAAATAAATCAACTATTTATTTGAAATTAAATAAAATACTAAATTTGGTTGGGTTGGAATCTAGGATGTCAAACCCTATTCCTGGAGCCTTTTCAGGCACCAGCATGACAGTGGTAGTCACTGGGCATTACAAACATATATGATCTCCGTACACTGGGTATCCATGACTCCAGTAGCAAAATGTAGAAACAAGGCAATCTCTAGGAAGCTTTCAGCTTTTGGGAAGAATGTTTCATACAACCACAAAACAATTGAGCATTTCATAACTAAGACAACATGCCTCAACAGAAAAATACTTTCCCTGGTTTTCTTAAGCTGACCACCCTAAACATAGGAGACAACAGAGTATGAACATCCTAAAGAGCTCAGGCCACATAAGATGCAAAAACATGACTTCAAATCCAGCATGCATAGCCTAGAACAGTTTATTTTCACTAATCAAATCCAAGTTCCTCATCTATCTGGCTTGTAAATGTTGCAATAAATGTAGAGCACCCAGTGCTTGGCACATGGTAAGCACTCCAATCCAGTAGCACAGTAAGAATACTTACTTTATAAATCATATAAACATAATAAATGCACACAAGGAAGACAACCAAACCCCTTCATTGATCTACATTTACCCCAACCCTGGAACACCAATCCCTGGTAATACCTCTCTGGCTCCACTTGACTCAGTGCAAGAGGAAAGAGTGCCATGGCTCAGTGAAAGGAAGGCATGCTGATAACAGAACTCAATCAGTTCACATTTCTACAAGTTCCTCAGTGAATTCAGTGACCTTTCACAAGTATTTGAAAGGAGTCAGATGGAAGAGTTTGGGGACTCTCAATGCACCATCTGCTGTTAGCCATGAGTGTACATTTCACATAGTACGCAGAAACTTATAAATCTCCCCTGTGGACACACATTTCAGAATTCCAGCTTAGTTTCCCCAAACATGTTAGCATCAATCTGTTGTCTTTATGCGGCTATGTGTTATTTACTGTCCCAAAGCAAAATCATGATGCAGAGGTGCTTGTGTTGTACCCACACCCCTAACACTGTCACATATGTAGTAAGAGCATCAATTTCTGGTTGGTTTCAGTATCTCGTATTATCAGCTTTGGGATAAGGCAAATCACTGTCAGTTCTAAAATAAACCAACAGTTTATTTTTCAAACCCTGAAGTCATTCATTCAACTGACCTCCTCAGAGTGAAAGACACTGATGGAAGCTTTACAAGCACTTACAAGAAAACCCTAAGTGATGCCAAAAGAGGAAATAAACTGATGGGACTGGGAATTTGGGGTGGCAGTTACTCTTTTCATTTTGGTTTCACTATATGACCTACTAATAAGAATGCTTACAGTATTATGTTTCTAAAACATTCCCACATACGTGATATATCTGACAGTTTCCTACAAAACTCACAGAAAGATTAAGCAACCAACACTAGACACCTCAGGCTAATAAAATACAAATGTGATTCTGGAACCCAGATCTTCCTAATCCTGGTCCTTTGTTCAACCTCATGTTGCCTCTACAACTGAAATTCACAGTGGAACCCAATCAAGTTCTTTCCATCATTAGGTTTCTAAGCAACTTTACAGAGGTATTGTTGTCATTAATTCCAGAGACAAGTATAAATGCCCTGGGGTCCATTCAATTCATTCTTCCCTTTGCTCTAGTCTGCAAATCTACACATAACCAATCAGGATGATTTGGCAGCTCAGAGATGTGTCTGTTTGGGAATTTCTGGACTCAGATGTGGTTCATCAGCTCCATTCAAATGAGCTCACCATGGATAGCAATGCCCAAGTACTGAGTACCATCCTTGTCTACCTCTGCCTTATGAGACAAGCATCCATTCTCTAACAGGGCCCTGGTTAAAAGCTGGGGAGGGGGGTTGTTTTGTTTTGTTTTCAGATCATACTCAGAATTGGATGCTTCTTTCCAAAAACTTCACGTTAAAACCTAGTCAGTAGGAAAAGAGTGTGGGCTCTCTTCCTGGCATTTTAAGTAATATTTAGCTTTAGTACTAGAAACCATAGTTGCAAACAAAGCTTCATAGTAAACTTTTTAACTGAATTTTATGAAAAACATACTTTTTGTAAGTTTGTAATTTTGGGCAACCAAAATTAGTCTTTTTTTGGTAAAGCTTTCATTTTTATTTCACTATTCTTTAAATTTTACCTTGTAATCTGATAATACAATACTTTAGGATTCCTTTTCAAATGTTTTTTTTTGCTTAATCACTGCCTTAGCCTTTGGTAAAACTAGCTTTTAACACACAGTCCTGCAGGGGACAAGTTTTTAAATTATTCTGAAGCTTGCCTTTCCCTTTCGAAGTTTTTCCAAACTACTTTAAAAGTCTCAGCCTTGGGGAAAGGTTGATAAATTGGATGATTTTACTGTCTGAGGTATTAGCCTTGGTCTAATCCATTTCTGTCTCACCAGAATCTTGCCTCTTACAACCAGACTCTCCAATATTGCAGTACCCTGCAAGTATGCCCACTGTGAAGTTCCTCAGGGGCCACAAGAAACCCTACACTGTTCTCCTGGAGTATTCTGAGGGGTGTCAACACATGATTCTAACATGTTCCTTTCCTTTCCATTTGCATTCTTGGTTCACATTATGATTCTTTAGAGAAATAGTAACTTCAAGATGGAAGCCAGAAAGAAGCAATTTAAAACAGTCATTTTAAGGCAGAAAGAATATGAATGTTAATTGATCAGAGATAGAAAATGTCCCATACACTAGGTTTGTTTTATTTTGTTTTATATTTTGTTACATACAGTTTTCACATTTTTTTAAATATATGCACAAATACAAATCAAAACCACATGAAATAGGGTTGAAGCAGTGGCTCAGCAGTTACTACACTTGCCCAGCATGTGCTAGGATGTGGGTTCAAATCCCAGTACCACGTACACAATGAAGTGTTGGAGCAACATGAAATGCCACTTCATACCTATTAGGATGGTTAGTATTTTAAAATAAGACTATACAGAGGTAAGGATGTATAGGGACTGGAACCCTCATGCACTGTCAGAAAGAATGTAAGATAGTACAGCTGCCGTAGGAAACCATATAATGCCTCCTCCCAAAGTTACACATACGATTCAGCAATTACAATTCCAGTTATACACTCAAAAGTATTAAAAACAGGAATTCAAAAAGATACGCTTATGTCAGTGTCATCATGTACAAAGGCCAAAAGTGGAAACAACCTCAGCGTTCAGAGATGAACAGATAGATAAAAGTGGTACAGCCTTACTGTGAAATATTATTCAGCTTTGAAAAGGAATGATGTTCTGATACATGCTATAACATGGATGACCTTGAAAACATGGTGCTAAGTAAAACAAACACAAAAAGATAAAAATTATATGATTCTACCTGTGTTAGTTACTTAGAGCAGGCAAATTCATAGAGATGGAGAAATAGAATAGAGGCTTTCAAGGGTTTGTAAGGAAGGAGAAATGATCTAGTATTCAATGAACACAGTCTGGGAAGAGTATAAAGTTCTTACAATCAATAGTGGTGATAGTTATGCAACGATGTGAAAGGACTTAATGCCACTGAATTGCACACCTAAAAATGGCTAAAGTGGTTAACCGTAATATTATTTTTTATGACAGTTAAAAAAATGGCAAAGAACAAGGCAAGAAAAAAGATGAAAAAGAAGTCACAAAAAGGGCAACAATGATGGGCGACTTCCCCAAGGCTCCAACGCTTCCAGAGGAGCTGCTGTAATTTAAAAAATCAATGCATGAACTCACACTCATTGGTGCTTGAAGACACAGACAGGGCAGGTCACAACAACGATTCAGGTTCAGTGGGTTTCTCAGCACTGACAACATGAGGCACATGGAAGACCAAGCTGCATATCAAAGCAGCAGCAAGCTAATAGATGGGAGCAGAACAAAAGAGGAGATGCACTATGTGCAGGCAGGTTTTCTCCCTTCTGGTCTGCCATGAACACTATCCACCAGTCCTGCACTCCGAGGTCCTGATGATCCTGGGTATACACAGAGATCATCTGTGTACACATATCCAACAGCTCCAGTGCCCTAGACCACTGCTTCATACCCTCTTAGTCTAACTGGCAGCAAGGCTGATTCCCTTCCCCAACAATCAGCTGACAAAAACCCAAGGAATTTTCTGTATCATCCACATAATTCAACAAACTCAGGGACTCTTCTGGTTGAGCTAAATAAAGCCTTGAATTTTGTAGCTGGAGGCTCCAAGCTCAAGTTCAATACAAACAAACCTCTAACAATCACCTCTCGATCACTGGTCCCCAAGGAGCAGAAGGGGGGGGGGCAAGATTCATTTGGATTCACAAATAGACTCACGGATTTTCTTTTCAGCATAAGGAACTTTGCACATGTAAGATCTGTGTGTTTGCTCAGACAAACACACAGTGCATTCCCTGCGACTCAGATATGTGGGTGTGTAGAAGGCAAAACACAATAATTCACAAAAGACATCACAGAGGATGACCTACACCTGAACCATTAAAACTTGGCTACCAAGATCTACAAATCCAAGTCCAATCTCATTGTTTCAAGACCTCCTTGGAAGCTCACTGCCCATTTCAGAGACACTGGGCTATTCTATATTGATGAAACTGTCACACTGGTGAGTGTCTATAGGCTGCCCTAATTAATTACCTAAGATGCAACTGGTAGGTTCTAGAGTTTATTATGTTGTTTTCTTTTCAATTCTATTAGCATACTTGACCCACAATTTCTTATCTTGGCTATAATACTTACAAAATTAAAACTTTTCCCAATAGGGTATAATTGTTAAATATAGCATCTAAAATCTAATCTCATTGAAAGTCACCTCTAAATCACAAAACTACCATAGGGTTGGCTTGACTGGAAGTCAGCATGGATGACTCTGGATTCAGAAATTTTTCAGCTGCATTGTACTTGTAAAAGGTTCTGCTCAACAATAGAAAGAAGTATATGCCCAACAAATTCCATCTAGCTTTGGTCTTTCACTTTTAGACAAACTGGGATTTCACAGACAAACATCTAGCTAGCTGTCTCTAGTGAGAGCTAAGCTCTCTGGCTGTTTTTCTGTTTCTCTGTGGCTGAAAAAAACAGATTCAATCTTAAAAATTAAAGATGCAAAGTAATCTTTAGTTACTGTCATTATCTACCAATCTTGCTTGAATAAAATAAGTAAGCATCATTCTCAAGCCAATTCTAGAAATATGATAATACATCAACCCCTTTGCTTAATCCTAGGAGGCATTCTATCATCCAGCTCTCACAGGTATCCTGGTAAGAAGAATTTTGCCTCTTCTCCTACAGTTATGGGGGAAACAACATCAATGACGTCTATAAAACTATCCCTCCATTCCCAATCTTTCAGAATGTAGTTTGCTTTATAATCGTGAAAACCCTCCTCATCTATGCTTGGCAGATGCTTTCCAATTTCCAGTCAGGCAAACACTAACCACTCATTGCCTATTTGCCAAACATCACACTAGCTGGCATCCCTGGGAAGAGACATCTGAATTCAGTTCTTGCACTAGCCTGGGTACAGACTGCTGCTACTGTTGCCCCTGGTGACCACTTTCACTTCGCCAAAAGAAGCTGTGGTCGATATTTCTCTGGAGTTAATTCACATTGACCGGGTGCATTTGTTTAAGAAAACAACTTCTAGCTAATGTATCTTGAGAAAACTCTTCTCTCAAAGTTCACAATGCTTAGAGGTAGCAATATCTCCCCTTCTGACTTCTACTGCTCAACATGGAACTCAAAACTGGCTCTTTGGAACAAACTTAATACCCCTAGAATAGATATCAAGTGTAACATGAATAAGAGGAACAGATTTGAATTTGAAAAAAATTAGTATTTTCTATCTCAAAAACGAATAATAGTAAGGCCTTCTTAAGGAATGCCCATATCCTAAGAGGCCCAAATGGGAACATTAGACAGAAGGAAACAGTTGTATTGCAGTTGTATTGGAGAGTGGATCATGTTTTTCACAACATGCTTAGGAACCAGCATGACTTTATCTCTTCAACAACCCTGTGAATTAAGTTGTTCTGCACAGATAAGGCTAAAGAAGTGGCATAGTTCACCCACAGGTACTCAAAAGCAGCAGAGCAAGATGAGGAATTTTAGGTCTTGACACATGTAACCTGCTTCTGGGTGGATCACAGTGCCACCAAGGAAAGAACCAATATGATCCAAAACACTCCTCCATCATTGAGAAGTGGGTTTTCACACTACCAAGACAAATCTCCTAGATTGCTTTAAAAAAGCACCTGCAACATAACAGAATTGACAGAACTGCCACAAGGGACAAAATTCATAGCTCTGATGTGGGCTTCCTCATGGACTAAATGAGTGGCTCAAGAGCAGCTTAATCTATGCTAAGATATTTTGTACTGGCATTTTACAGTATTTTATAAGCCTCAGACACACAAAGCTCAGTAAGTTCAAGAAGAACTCAAGGATCTTTCCACACAATATTTCCATGCATATTCCTCACATTCTCCTGAAAAACAATGGCAGTTGCTAGATACTTAGGAGCTCTATAACTTGTCAAGGTTTTCATAATAGAATTAAAAGGTAGCAACCAGTGAGTGCACGTACATATAGTTAAGTGAAAATGCAAGAGAAAGTGTGATCAAAGTTAGGGAAAGAAGAATAATCTTCATTCAACAGAAACAACTAGAAGTACCCAGAAGAGGCGGAAGTTGTAAAGACTTAAGCTTACCTAAAATGGGCTAAAACTCTCCAGCTCTTGCCCTGAGGTAGATTCCAGCATCTGGTTCAGATGAGCCTGGTCACTGGAACCTCCTTTTAGAAGCTACTGTGCACCAGCTATCTTGGTGGAAGCAGGCAGGACAGACGTTACTGTACGAGACTGATTTAAGGGGAGACGAGAAAGCTTCCAGCCTTATTCTAGGGAGCTGACATCTCTGCAGTGAGGATGTCTTCTTTTGGGAGGGGGGAGGCACTCGGGATTGAACCCAGGGACATTGTACCACTAAGCCACATCTCTTGCCTGTTTTCTGTTTTGTTTTGTTTTGTTTTGTTTTGTTTTGTTTTTGAGACAGGTCTCACTAAGTTGCTTAGGGCCTCCCTAAATTGCTGAGGCTGACACTGAACTTGCAATCTTCCTGCCTCGCACTGCCGCACTGCCAAGTTACTGGGATTATAGGCATAAGCTACCACACCGGGTCAGGATGTCTGTTTTTGACTGGAGTGTCTCCAAGGGCAGTTGGCTTGGGTAGCAGCTTTGATGCAAGCAAGTGAGAGCTACCGTGGGAGGGAATCACATAGGAAACAAGCACAAAATCACTCCACTGTCAGTGAGGGTTGGCAAGAATGCTGTGCCTTTCCAAATGAAAGCAGAAAGTAAAAACGAAGGTAAGAGAAGAGTTTGTAATTAGCATTACAAATGCTAATTTGTGGAATAACCACTGAAAGGAGACAAAGAATATGTAGTTAACAGGCTCACAGGAAGAAAAAAGGGAATCATTCTTTCCTCAGTCTGAAAGAACTCACGGAGAAAAAAATATAAAAACAGGCAGGTTAAATACAAAACAAATTGCAAGATCAATAATATAAACATCTACATCACTAATCACACTGAAGGTGAACAGATAAACTACTCCACTTAAAATAAAAGAAAAAACACAACAGGCAGAGGGAGAAAATGAGGGTAGCAAAGGAGGAAGGACCCAAGCACACTGCAAGCAGCATGAAAGAGGGTAGAAGCTGTCACTTGGGACTCTCTTGTTGCCTGCAATGAGGAGCTTGCCAAGCTGACTCTAATTCTGCATCCATCAGAATCCATATCTTTCAAAACTCATTTGTTCGCCTTCACGCACTGTTAGTAAAGCAAATCACTTTACTGGGAAAGGCCATAGAAAACTCAGCTGTCTTGCTGATTGTTTATTGAGAAAGTCCTTGGCTCTCCCTGCTAGAAATAATTCATTTAGTGCATCCTTGCATATGCACATTAGACCCTGCACTGTGTTTAGTTTATCAACACTATTTTACTGGAAACTGCCTAACTACTTTTCTAGGGAACATCATTAACCATGGAAAGGGACTCACTTATCCAGGCCACATTCTTTGCCCTACTCTCTCCCTCTCCCCCTCCTCCATACCCCAAGACTCCGAGTACCAGGCTCCATTAGCACAGTAATAAAACCACTACTGTTTGGTTAGCAGTAATGAGTTCTAAGACTATCAATGGAGTGTTTCATGGAAAAGGACTATTGTTAGGTACAGCAAACTTTCCCTGCATCATTCAACTATAGTAGATTGTAGCAGCTTTTCTTATTTTTTTAAGCATGTCAAGAACGCAGTGAAAAATAACACAATCCATGCTCCTCAAAGACAATGTAGCTCAGACAACTAAACAAAATGAGCAGTATAGAAACATACTCATTTCTACAAAGACTGACTCAACTGCACCCTTGTCTTAAAATCCAGGTGCAATTGTTGATCTTTGCTTACCCCCCAAAATATCATTCACTTTGATTTGTCTACCTACAAAGATACCCTTTATTACTTTGTATTTGTTTAACTCTTCAAGATAAGAAAGAAGAAAACAAAAGGAAGGAGGATGCCAGGAAGATGAATGAAAAAAAGGTAGAATCAAAAACTAGTTTTGTCTTAGTTTTCTGACTGCTGGGTTCAAGGACAGAAAGCAAAATGGATTGATTAGCCTTCCTCGGTCTCCATTTCCTCACCAGATGTCATGGGTTGAACCATGAAATCACTCATTTTCAACCATTTTTGACCTAGAACATCAGCAAATTCATATGGTTCAACCTAATGACAACAGAAATACTTGATTAACTGATTAAGAAAGAAGATGCAAAAAAAAATCTTCCCTTTCAGTTCAGTTTTCTGATTATCTTTTGAAGTTATAAATTTCCCATTTAATAAAATTATTTAGAAAGCTAATAGCTAGAGAAATATTCTGGTAACTTCAACCTTGCTTAAGCAAAGTTGCTGTCTGTTTGTTTGGATGGTGCTGGCCTCGTACATGCTAGGCAAGTGCTCTCTACTACTGAGCTACATCCCTGGTCAAGTGTCTCCAAACTTTTGTCTCCCAAAAGGTCTCCCTAGTTTTCCTCTCTGTGGTAGTGGGTCTTTGGTTCAATTTTTACAAAGGCCCTCCTAACCTCTAAATGAAGAAATATGTGGGAGATTCCCCTTCCCTTTCCTTCCCTATAGGCAATAAGTTCAATATCATTTCTAAGACTAATCAAGGGCTTTCACAGAAAGCAGTTAGGAGAAAAAAGAAAATCAATACCTTATTAGCATGAAGAAAGTATGGAAATAAGGCTGATGGAAGAAATGCTTTAATGAAATAGCCTTTAGTT